>OX465118.1:9324501-9356022 GCA_949987565.1 Luidia sarsii
TGGGAGCTTGGTGTTGTTTAATTTCTTTTATTATTACATGACATAATAGAGAGGGAATCATTTGTCATGGCAACAGTTGTGAATCGTCTCTTCCACAGGTGTTCCCCTCTGAAAGATTTGTTGAATTAGTGCTTCTCTGTTTTGATGATTTTTTTTTGATTTTTTATTATTATATGACAAATTAGACAGGGAACTCTATCGTACTCAGGCAACGGGAGACTTGATGAAAAAGTTGATCTTAGTTCAACCGGAAACTGTTCTTGAGTTGCCTGTTATCGATTTGTAATGCCACTTCCTCCCTCCCTCCCTCCACCATCCCCACCCCCTCCCCATCCCCCACACCTAGAACTCCCAGGCGCCCCTTCTGTCCCCCTGAACAACCAGCGGAAACAGCCCAACAGGTGGACGGGGCACGAGGAGAGACACGCCTACCCAGACCACTCCCGCCAAGCCCCGCCCGAATACCATGCCGCCACCAAAGGCACGCCCCCGAAACCCTCCGGTAGGTGGTTAGTCAACAGAGCGAGCTTTACCTTTTACCGAACAAAAGGGAAAGACGAAGAGCTTATTTTTAAAAATACTATGAAAATTGTGACGATTTATTTTTTTTACTGAACCTGGGTCTGACGTTTGCTGTTTTTCGTGACAGCTGGAAGGTCTTACACCCAGGCTTCTTCCCGTGCCCCTGAAGTAACGCCCCGACATCCACCAGACTATAATCTAGCCACTGCACGGAAACGTGAGTACCTTTCTCTCAATGACCAATAGTCTTTGTGACCTTACATACATGTAACCCTCCCCCACCCAGCTACCCTACTGATCAGGACCAGTTTTTGCATTTCAACCTGACGCTAAGTTTTGCTTGGTTTTCTTGTCGTTTCAGGAGTCTTATCCAGTCCAAAATCGGAATCCTGCGATTTTTACGATTCAGGTGAGTACATACACACTGTGCCGAATATTTACCCAAAAGGCAGTGTCCTTTCTGTTTGTTTTCAGATGTATTGCCAATGGTTCTGGTGCTTAAGCATCAGAATATGACATTTTTTATACAATCCTGTTTGATTGTTTTTCCCACAGATAATGAGCAAGTATCGGTCGTATGACTAGGCAACGGACAGACTCCCTGAGATTAAGCCTGTCAACAGAGGGCGCTATGATGCTTGCACAGATACCGAGATGGGAAAAAAAAAAAAAGAATCTCAAGAATTCCACGAGGCTGGACTTTGTCTGTCTGACACGGCTATGGAGTAGATGGAATCTGCATATGAAGTAGCCCAACAAGTCAGGGAACAAGACCGCATCTGTCCGGGATGGAGCGGACTGGTGCCCCCTCTGGCCGAGTGCCCACTGTGCCAAGTGTATCGGAAACAGGGCACCAGACAATAGATATGCGTGCCGTTTTTTTTTATCACAGAGCGGATGCACCCGTTGTTTCACGCGGAGACAGGGAACCAGATGTGATTCAGTCTGACTAGACGCTTGCTTTTGTATCCACTGCGGAATTCAGCACTGTGTTCTGTGATGCCTTCCATAATCCAAAGTGGACAGTTGATCGTGAACCCGACGCCCTTTTCTTCTGCTTCTTTTTTCCCCTTCGGAAATCAAAGATAAGGATTGACCTTGATTTGCACTTAACGCCAAGGTCATGCCAGTCAGAGACGTCCGCCGTTGAGCCCCAACCCGCCTGCACTCTTCAGACACAAAAACAACAAAAACCTGTCACTCCTAATCAAGCACATGAAGAAAAGTTCCCTACATTTGTGGGCAATCGTCACCCGTTCTTGTGTCGCCATTTGAGTCAGGTTTTTTTTTTTTTTTGGAGGGGGGGGGGGGAGGGGGTTAACGTTGAAGGCTAATTCTGATGTTTCTCGTCAGTTCGCCTGAGGCAGGACTGTAGAAGAACCAGGGTCAATGACCAGTTGACCGGACGTGGTGTGAATTGGACACACTCTGACAGTCTCTTCTCCCCCGTCACGAGTTTAAGAGTCATTGTGTCAATGCCCCCCCCCCCCCCCCCCCCGGGACATCGAGGCAGGCAGGCAGGCGGGCGCCAGCACACTTGGACACCGTGATGCGCAAGCTTTCCCCTCTCTCTCTACCCCCCCACCCCAAACCCCAACTCATCGGTGACGCAGCCTCAGCCACAGCGCGGCGCGGCACGTGAGGTTACCTTCACGCCAACCCGACACCTGTCCCACCACATGTCCTACGTGAACTCTGCCATCCATCCACCTTGGCCATCGATGACAACTGGGCCGTCTAATCCTTCTTTCAAGTCATAAGTTCTCCAATTCTTTTTCACGAAAAATGAGTCAATCGTGTAAATGAGGAAGAGAGTTTTACGGATTACAAGGTTATTCTTGGTTTGTTTATTGATTTTCTCGGGTGTTTTTTCTTTCCCCATCAGGAAATGCTACATTTCGATAGTGCCTAACTTCAAAGTCACTGGAAAGCATCTTTTAATGTTCCTTGAATCCTTATGGCTCCATGAGTCTCTCCATTGTCTCTCTAAACATCCTCATTTCCAATTGTGAAATCTAAATGCAAATGCTGAAACAGATGAAAGAAATGCATGGATGGATATATAATATTACTCAGATAACTCACTGTAAACTTGCTGAACAGAATACCTGCAGGGAAAGACAAGATGTTTGGTATTGGTTGAAATTCCAATAACCGGCTTATTGATCAATCTAATACTTCAGTTAATGATTTCTGTGATTGGTGGAAGAACGCTACTGGACTATTCTATTGATTTGTTAAAGGATTGGGTCTTCTCAAAGGCCGGCCTTGACCGTGTACAAGATGTAACTGAGTGATGAATCGTGTGTAACCCAACTACGATTCCTCGCCTGTGACCTCTATATTGAAGCTTCTTAACCACTTCACGCCGGGACCTGGGAATTCGGAGCTCCTGTTGGTGTTGCCAATGCACCCGGCCCTCCGAATCCGAAATCACCACTATTGTCCAAGTTTTAAACAAAGACTCTTTTCAGCCTACCACAAGGCAATATGTAGCGTAACAAAAGCCACACAGACATCTTATTGTGGCAGATTCGACTCGCTTGTACACACAGCGTATTGTGTTATTATTCCATAGGTACATTTATATGCTGTTCTAGGATGGTTGGCGAGTTTGGGAATTGGCACATCATTGAAAATCCCCTGCGTGGCAGTCGTGGGCAGTGAAAACTGGCCCAGTTTGAAGTGGGGAAGGAATGTAGGTCTGTTAAACTGACTTCAGTTTTGGATTTCTTACTTCTTTTCTTTGCCCAATAGGCGGCTGGCCGATTTTTTTTTTGGGGTATGGTCTGGTCCCTTTCTCATCTGGCATTTGAAACCATTATGAGTGGCGTCTTGTCTCCAGACTTCTCTGGGCCAAAGACAAGCGGGCTACGAATGGCGTTAATACATTACAACCATCCCAACCAACACGGACCTTCAGGAAAAGAAGCAGAAATTTGAGAGGGGAAAATGACCACTGTTGCCTCCCTAACTGTCCAATGGCAAGACATTGAGAGAGGATACAGGCAGATTTTCAGAGGTTAATTTCAATGATGAACGTGTTAGTATGGGTATAAGGGGAAAACGTTCCCACCATTCTGTATTTCTTCAATTTTACCAATTTTTTTATTTTTTTTATTTCAAGATAACCTTAAACAAATGAATCTCATAAAAAAAAATGCAAATCTGTGACAATGCGTTTTTGCCCTTTTGTTACTAAAACGATGTCTTTTGACAGAAAAATCTCAATTTTAAATGATATTTTAACTGTGAGGCAATGATAATGCATAGAACTATCTTCTTATCTCTTCCACCTATCCAGCTTTTTTTTTTCTAACCCAACTTCCGCGAGGCATTCGCCAAATATTTGTTACTGTCACAGATTTCCGGGCCTAAAATGGCTCATATTTTCCACCCTCAATATATTACCATTGACCATCCATTTTAAGGGCTTGACAGCAGGCTGTTTGGTTCAGTGACGTGTTGGTTTCTCTGTGTGGTGTTTTCGTTTTATTTGACATGAAGAAATCAAGCGCGATAATTTTGTTTCTCATGTAAGGAGGCTATATTGTGCCATACGTATTCATAAAAAAAAAATCCCATCAGCTAGACCGTGCCCACCAGTACACGGTGTTTACTGTGTATCCTCGTTTCCCTTGTGTTTTCGTGTCTCATTTGGGTCACCATAACATTCCAGTATTGACAAGGCAAAGGATACTCGTTGTGTTTTCCCCGCCAGACAAAGCTTGTACAAAACATGTAAATAACCTGTTTCGATGTAAACAGCCTGGCATAATGTCCGCAGCCATCATCACTTAATCGGGCCATGAAATATTTCTGAGATGTATATGCAAAGAAAAGCAAATAATGGTCCCCAGTTGTTTTAAAGTCCTGTATATTTCTCTAATTTTTCTTTTCTTTTTTAATTTTAAATGATCACTTCCTTATAGGATGCTATGAATCTCTTGTACAAACCTAAAGTTGTATCGCCGATATTGTATTGCAGTATTATGGGTCTCGTCCTGGGTGTACATATTTTGAAGTTTTTTTGTGTGAAGCTCAGAGCATTACTGTTGTTTCTGTACAAAGTCAACGCTTTTTAACAACAACAAAAGTATTAGTTAGAGGACAGTGACGATATTAGAAAAAAGAAGGAGACACTGGGAAATGTTTCATATGTAAAATACCAAAAGTAGTGACATTTTTTTTACTCGTTTATTCAGAGTAGCATTAATCACAATGCTTTATGATTATTATTTTATGACTTTTGTCACTGGCCAGTAAAGACTGTGAATAGCATGGCCAACACTCGGAGGGAACAGATTTGTTTTTTATTAATGTCCGCACAACTTGAAAATGTATTTCCTCCTGGTCGTTATTTTGTCTAAGAAGGAACTGAGGGATTGCCCAGGCCTGTTCGTGGTTAATTGCTGCGTGTGTACAGGGCATGTGATCTTTGATGTAGTAAGAGGAGATGACAGTTGGCAACATGTCAAGGGAGCCTTTATTTTCTCTTGACTTCCTTCTAGGTGCAGCCGTGCACGTTGCACTAGACAACAGCCTGAAGTTAGTCGGTTGTTAGTCTCGCTGCAGTTTGCATTTCGTATTTCAGAAGTTTCACCGGGGAGTGGATGGGGGTGGGTATTGAGGTAGAATTCCAAACGCAAAGATAGCAACACTAAGCGAACGAGATAATTGGAACGAACTGCGTCCAAATTCACTGATCACGGTTTCAAATGACTCAGAGTCAACGGATAGCCGCTTGCTGTAGCGCTCGCATTCAATTGCCGTAGACTTGTGCGTTATTTCCAGCCATGGATTCGGACTTGACCCACAGTGGCCTACCGGTAACTCGCCCCCTGATGGCTGCCAATTACCAAGCTTTTCGTGAAACCAGTCAAAAAGTTACAGGGTACCAGCTGTCCAATGACGTCCTCTGTCACATACAATGCCCGTAGACTCGAGTCAGCGATACCAATTTCATCGTTTTACCTACTTCGTGTTATCCTTAAAACCATCGAACGGTAATTTTACGAGAATGCCGTATCAAAGCAATGGGCTTCATGAGCATAATATGAGGATATTTGTTTGTTTTGGAAAATATTCTTCGATTATTTGTTCCTATCAAATTCCAGTCCCGCTACCAACTTATTCACCGTCCGTTGGTATAAAGTCCTGCACGGATTGTTTCACAAATTCCAATGGTGTAGCTAGGTAAATAACACTTCTGTCCTTCAAAACACGGAGACAAGTGGCGTTACTAAATGAAAATGTATTCAATTGAAACTTTATTTTTTTACAGTAAGCATTTTAAGTTATCTCTTTTTGCCATTCATGTTCATGATGACTTAGTGAAAGGTGTCATCAAGTGTTTTTTTAAGTACAGTAGTAAAGTTCATACGCGTTTACTATAACGATGCTGCTATCGTGAATTTCTTTCAGATCGTATAAACAAAACAAATAAAGCGACAATGGTAATCGATTGAATATCATTTTTATCTGAAAAATCATTATAGTTGGATGCTCACGCTGCTTTGTAACAGTCGCGTTGTGATCTCTTCGTCACCAATTGTGACCCGGTACAGCGACATGAGGAATATCCCACCAAAACACTTTTCGAGTAAACAACGCTTGAAGTCAAAGTATCTCAATTCGATAAAAAATCAATTCATGTATCTTGTATTTTCGGAAAGTTAATGTATTGGAGGATATTAGGTCCAAAGGATTTTTTTCCGAAATCCGTCTCTAAATGTTGAAAAACGAGGATTTCGGGGGAGTGTTTGTGTACTGTTTTCATGAAAATTTAAAGTTCCTGCCTTTTTGAATGCCCGCTTTCGAGGAGTTAGACTGGTGCTGCTACATTGTGTCTGGTACCAAAATGAACAAGCGAAGTCCCCTTGTATTATTTACAACAAAGTTCACAAGGAAATAATTTTGATATCATTTGAAAGCTAATGGTATACTCTTTCACATCATTATTAAATCTCAAAAGTGGGGGTTATTCCTCATTATGCTGTGTAGGGTCACAATTTATTGCGTTGGACCCGAGAACCGAGTGGGTTGTCCTGGTGGGTTGAGCTCACGACACGACTGGAACGTCTGTAATGCAGGGGGGAATGGGAATCTTGCTAAAAATGGTTGAGAACATTGTATTTAAGGAGTCTCATCTTGTCAAAGAAAACAATTGCCTTTTCCTGGAGTTAAACTCAGCCGATGCTTTTGTAACAAAATAAGAAAAGAAAAAAAAACACACCAGTACGCTAGCACTGGCGCTACTGGTAGCCTATAGTCGGGACCCGCCTGGTGTGATTTTGTTTTGTGTGTGGGCAGTGTGCCTTGGGTCCAGGAACCTGACCAATAACTATGGCCGCAATTGTTTTAGCAGCCGGGAAGGCCCTTAGCTTACTCCACAGTATCAACAAAAAAATGTCGTTTGAGAAAGAAAAAAAACAGTTGACAATAAATAGCAGTTAATCGTAAGCATGCTGGACTTGTGACTGAATTTAAAATTGTTTTGTAGACTACCAGATTTTTGAAGGAAGCAGGAAGGTCATTATTTTAATTCCAGTAATTTTTTCTTTTCAATTCCCAATCAAACTAATCCCATTGGCCGACTAAAAGAGTAAATTTAAAACAAAAAACCTACTTTTCAATTAGAGGAATTATTTTCATAGGACACCTAATGGAAATGCCAGTTTCATTCGTTTTATTTTTGGTGAAGAGACCTCTCACAGAGTCTCAGCAAGACCGAGTCAAAAGTTAGAATAGACGATCACACCATGGTTCTATCGTCATGGTCACACTAACTGAAAATGTGTATCCGATCGAGACAAAAAACAACCCAAACTACTATGTCCTTAATGGAGCCCCGTAGCAATAAGGGCAATTCGCGAAATCAGTATTACTATCAGATCAACGATAAGGCCATGAGCGCATGTCAAGAATGAGCGTAGCCTTTCACGATATTTTTTCCCGTACGCTTTGGGCGCATAATTATGTTTGTGCACAAACAATTTACAGGGTGGGGGTGGGGGCAAGGGGGAGGGAGGGGATTTTTACCAGTTGAAGTTAAAGCTACAGTGTAGTAGGGATAGGCTTTCTGCACAGCGAATACAACGTACATGAACAATGTGAGTGACCTGAGACTTAATTCTTGTGCACAAACATAACTTTGGGCCCATAGCGTTTATGTGGTACGGAAACAATATCGCGGTTAGCCGTTCAAGGTCCACTCCATTGTATTGTCCGCAAGAGGGGAAATCCCCTGACACGACCCTAGCATCCCATTGTCTGCTCGCTTGTCTGTTATACGCCCGCTGCCTAGTCTTGGTTCAAGACGTTCTTGGTTGAGATAACTCGTAACGCACGACGCGCGCGCGAGGGCGCTATGAACACGGCACTCCAGATGATCGTGCGGATCACGGTCAGCTATACCAACAAACAACGTCTTGAACCTAGACTGCCTGCTGCCCGGCCGGCTGCGTGTTGACCTCGTTTGCCTGGCACGAATAGTTCTGACTAGTTCTGCCACTGTTTACGAATACGATGATAAACTAAACAAACGTCGGAACATGAACAATAATCGGATAAAACCAGAAGGTCCATGGTATACGCGCTATCTGAGTGATTATTGTTATAAGATAAGTTTCAAAATAAGTTAGAGGGCCTTACGTTTCGATCCTATAGCAGGACCTTTCTCAAAGGCAAAGTGACAAAGTGTCTTTGAGCAAACGTCAGGGCCTCTATCTTTTGAGATTCATGTATTGCAGGCCGTTTTAGTCAGTCAGCAGTTTGTAACATTTTTTTTTATTAACATTTTTTTTTATTAACTTCAAATTGTTGTTGTTGTCGTATGCGTTCAGGACGCTCGAGCTAGGATCTCAGCCTCTTCAAGGCAGTTCCCTCACATTATTGTGTAGGGCTTCTATTCCTCCGTCTAATCTGGTGATGGGACAGTCATTGTTTGGATCTCTCCACAATCAAGTGGGAGCCAAGTGGGATAGGAGGCTGATGTTCCCAACAAGCAGCTTGTGTCGGACCCTACTCAACAACCGAGCCAGGCACAACTCTTCCCCGTGGCCAGTGGTCACTCCTCAACCGCCACCACCGAGCGAAGGCTGGACCCTGTCGCGCCAGCCAGTTCCATCCAGTGGGGATCCGCCACCTCTCCAAACTGTGAAATTGATAAGGTAAGCTGAAATTATGCCAAGTGGAGCTATACTATCCCGAAGTAACCCTGACAATCGGGTTCAGTTGGATGCCTAGACTTCATTCCATGTCCGCCCGCGTTCCCGCGACATTTTTATCCGCTGGTCGAATGAACGTTACATTTGGCCCCGCCCACACGATATGCAGGAAGGACTGGGAAGCGAGTCTAAGCGGCTGCTCTGCTCATTGGGAGAGCGGCCGGTCTGGCACCCAGGACGCACCCCGTGCGGATTCCGCGCGGGGAGCACTATCCGGGCTCCAACCGGGTAGGTCATGAATAATTCAACAAAGTGACGTATAAATTATGAACAACTTGGGAAGCACCAGCAGAGCTTCAGCCGGGTAGGTTATGAATAATTAAACATTATGACGTATATTATGAATAAAGTACATGTACTGCACAATGTACAGTACATGTACATGTACATGTACATGTACATGTACAGTACATGTACACTGTACATTCACTTCACTTCTACGTCACTTTGTTGAATTATTCATGACCTACCCGGCTGGAGCCCAGATACTACTTACTAGTGCTTCCCGCCTGGCACCCTGCCCGGGCAGGGCGCTGAATGGGTCGTGAACTTTGGCGAAGTTGAACCAGGAAACTGGGTCCAGAAATTCCCACTCACTGCGGACCGACTGGTGGAAATGCTGGCTATTTCGCTCAACGATTGAAGAACAACTACTTCTCACGACCGCAGTTTGATCCTAACACGCCATGGCTGTAGGCTGACACATCTGGTAAGTCGAAGGCATGTTGATTACAGAATCATATTTTTTTGGTATCCCTGCCGTGCCCTAGTTTAATTATTATGATTTTCTGTTTCCCGATTGTCTGGGGTTTGACAAATTCTGTCCGACGTCACTGGCGAATATCCGTCGTTATGTTTGCAAATTGACATGACATTTCCTCGGCCATACTTCCTCGATGCTTCCACACGTACGGAGCTTTGATTTCCAAACCTTGTTGCCAGACGATTTCGAATGGGAAGAATAACAATGAATAATTTGCCGTCCGCGAACACTTTTCATAAGTGCTCGCATGGTTAGGGAATAACCTAGTCCCACTTACTGGGCCGCTAGGAGCTCCTCTGAAACTATTTGATCGACTAGCTAGTGCGACAGATCAACACACAAATTGTTTCAGAGGAGCTCCTACTACTAAGTACTAGTACTGGTACTAGCGGCCCAGTAAGTGGGACTAGGATTAGGAATAACCAAGTTCATGTATGCAGTTGAGAAGGAATTAAAAGTTAATAAAGGATTTAATTCTGCACACAATTTAATTGTCAATTCATCAAGTTTCGGAGAGCCATTGAGTCAAGTTTGGTTTTGAAACTGAAAGGGAATTTTGAAAAGTTAAAGTGGCAAAGAAAACTTTGACTGGACCGAGACCGTACTTGAACCAGAGACCTCTGGCTTTGCTTGCCAGCGCTCTTAGCATCTGAGCTATCCAGCTCTAGATGTTGGCCTTCCCTAATAATTACTAATACCGGTAATAATTAATACTAAGTCAACTCGTCTTTGCCGCTTTGTGATTTATAATTTAGAATTGAATGATAGTAAGTCTATACCCAATCAGAATTAGTGTCAATTAATTGCACTTTGGAACCTACCACCACGTCTGAACTAAGTTATAGTTATATAATTAACACAATAGTGGACCATTTGCCATGTTTGAAGTATGTGTACAGTATACATCATGGTAGTTGGTACATGGTCAATATACTACTACTAGTTATCAAAGTAATTTTTTTTATTAAAAAGAAGTTTGTTTAATCTGTTTTGAGACAAGGATTTGTGCTATTTTTCATATTTCAAAATATTACACACAAAAACATAAAAAGTTTGCCCCCAAAGTCTCTGGTTTTTATTCAGAAATCTTAATATAATAGTCTCAAACAAAAACAAGAAAAGTATTTTTTACAAATAAAAATACAAACGATACCTTTTCTTTATACTTACACTTCTTAAACTTTATTTTTAATTTTCATTAATTTGTTTAAAAAAAAATAGACTGTAATGTTCCAATAAGCATTCATGGTTATTCAGTATGTCAGCAGCCAATGCCTGTGCAATCAGTAATGTTTATTCATGACTCACTAGTGGCATCATGTTTATTCAAAAGTGCTGGGTCAAGACACATGTCTATTTATCGTGATATACAAAAATGTTGCAAACTGCTTACTGACTAAAATTACCAAAAAGTAAATCTAAAATTTAGTGGGCCTGACGTTTCGATCCTAGCAGGACCTTTCTCAAAGGTCCTGCTAGGATCGAAACGTCAGGCCCACTAAATTTTAGATGTCTATTTATCATTATTTGCCAACACCATGAACCCTAAACCTTAAAAGCAGGTCACCAAAAACCTACATCCCAGCCCAAATATAATTTATTTAGTATGTTAGAGGGCCTGACTTTTCGATCCTAGCAGGAACTTTCTCGAAGTCAAATCCTGCTAGGATCGAAATGTCAGGCCCTCTAAGTCTAACTTTTGAGATTTATGTAAATTTGCAGGTCATTTTAGTCAGTGAGCAGTTTGCAATTCAGTCTTTGTATTACCTTCTTATATTACATGTATGTCACGGCAAAGATGCTTTATAACAACTGAATAATGTTGCACAATATTGCAGACCACGTATTAATGGTAATATATATATTTACAATAATATATTTACAAGATAATTAATTTGAAAAAATCGTACATTATCTAAAATGAAACAGTTGGATTGTTTGTGAGGGTAGCATTCAACGCATAGTTAGTTTTCATATGGGGAGATCAAAACTATTTGTTGATGTTTGAGTGAAGATTCCTCCAAAACTACAACATCCCAGACCATTTGTTCGACATGAGGATTCTATCATGACCATGCACCTACAAACTGTGTAGAAGGAAATCTGTGGACATGGATGTTTTCTGTCAGATCTTCCCAATGTTGTATTTGGGCCTTTAAGTTTGGGCCTTTGAGCATGGTCCTGCTGGCACCAGGGCAGGCATTGATACTTGTTCAAGCCCGGACAGTAAGCAATCACCCGACTTCAATTTCTAGCAATGAAACTGTTGGCGGACTCTGGCCCATGTAGTGTTCCACATTGGAGTTGAGTGCTGGCATGGGCTGGCAGGGATGTGTGCTCTGTGCTGGCCGGCATTATTAGAGCAGACGGATGACACATTTTGTGGGGCAGATGAGGTCATTTTGTGGATTTCCCTGTGGCAAGGTCACCGGCTCACAAACAGGGGGGGGGGTGGAGGTGGGCTGTATAGTCTGAACGAGAAAAGCATAATCAGGATGATAAAAAAACAAAGGACAAAAGAGAAGAAGTGAACTTGTGCGTGCCTACTTGGCTCACTCCTAAAAATAGATGAGCCACGAGGGTCCGGTGATCTGTTCCACTTGAAGGGAAGAGGAAATAAATTGGTGTCACTGTGATTTAAAGCAGATTAGGCTGAGTGGGCTGCAAATGGCTCCGGATTTCAGGATGAAAATGACTCATGTTAAAGATTGAGTGTAAAGAAAAACAATTCTGGAGGACACTGGCGTGTCTATTGTTGGAGAAAAAGGATGTAACTTCAGTGGAGTTGGGTGGAAGTTAAGTTGTAGCCCCTACACAATGTTTGGTAAGTCTAAAATTTAGTGGGCCTGACGTTTCGATCCTAGCAGGACCTTTCTCAAAGGCAGGGTGACAAGGACACCTTGTCACCCTGCCTTTGAGAAAGGTCCTGCTAGGATCGAAACGTCAGGCCCACTAAATTTTAGATTTACTTTTTGGTAATTTTAGTCAGTAAGCAGTTTGCAACATTGTTGTATATCACCAATGTTTGGTAAGATCGAAAAACAGAAAATTTTCACAGATTTACATGAAACTTATAGTTTGAAGATGGTTATAGTAGAAACCTCACACCGAAATAATTCTGTCTAAAATGCCGTATTTTTGGAGAAAAGTGTAAAGAAATAGTTGACGTCTGAACAATTCATTGAATGCTGTATTTTCGCGAAACAAATGAAGCGGTTTTTCACTATTTTCTCGAGACTCGGTTGGCGGATTGAGCTGAAATTTTCACAGGTGTGCTGGATCAGAAAACGTATGGATGCTATTGTTTGACCTCGACCAATGTTGTGCTATCCCTTTGAAATTTATATCATGGCCTGTATTCCATAGAATGGTAGTCCCCGATATAGTCCATACAAGTATGCACAGTATCTGACACATGGTCCATGGACTGATTTCAACCTTTTTTTTTCACTGTCTGATTTGCTTGTTGGTGATGCTCAACAACAAAAAAGCAAACAGTTAAAAAGATAAAACCAAACTAACAGACAGAAGACTAAAAATGGAAAAATAAACATAAAATCCGTCTTTCAAGTTTATTTTACAAGTTTATTTTTATTTCAAGTTTATTTGACAGAAGTTCTTGAGGGAGAGCCAGATAAATGGCTTTGACTGACACAAAAAACAATGTTGCAACCTGTTTACTGACTAAAATTACCCAAACTAAAATCTCACAAAGTTCAGTGTCTGAAATTTCGATCGTAGCGGGATTTTTGTTTAGGTTTCCTAATGAATGAGATCAAAACCCAAACAATCATAAATCAGTTTGCCCTGTTCAACATACTATGCAAATCCAATGAATGCCCAGTGCTTTGCCCGATGCCTGGTGAACAAACCTGTGACTGCTTTCTAGTTACAGACTTTTCAGCCTTCACTTGACCACCGAGCTGGTCGAGGTCGTGTGGTGGATTTGAATGAAGATGTGATAAACCGAAGTGGGATCTTTTTCAAAAGTCAATGATTTACGCCTGTCTGGATAACCAAAGGCGGGCCTTGTGTTCCAAGCCAGCATGACCTTTCCCAAAGCCAGAGATTCAGCACTTCGGTCAGTGGGCAATTTTTGTCAAATTTTCGTTGTTGTTGTTGTATCACCGTTTGGCCCTAAATTTGGAGCACTGTCTCATCAATTGGTCAGGTCACGAACGGTGATTGCGCACAAGGCCAGAGTGCACTTCCGTGACCTTTGTGCCTACCGGTAATTAGAGGATTTCCTTTTGGAGTTGAAAGCATACTCTTAGGATATGTTCAGATTTATGAGGGACTGGCTTCGGTGTTAGTTTGTGGTTACTGGCTTTTCTCAGCGGAAGTTTGAGTAGCTGACTGCAAATTCCAAAATCACCTTACGTTCCACTTTTCATGACAATGGCAGCATTCCAAGCGCTAAAAGTTCACAGCATGTCTGATACTGGTATTTACTTCCACTTGAGTAAGTTACTCCTCCCTCACTGGACACACACTGTATACCACAGGGGTGTAGGCTCACATACCACAATTCACCACAAAAACCCCGCTGTGGAATGTCCTGGTGCATGGCCCTTTATCCTCCCACAGGAAAAACCATGTGTGGTTAATTGTGGTTTCAATGCCAGCTAGGGTTAATAACCAAATTTGTCTGGTCGAAATTTGAATTTGTGCAAATTATGCTGTTAATCATTATTAATCATTAATGGTGAAATGGGATAAAGTTTGTTGACAACCACAGTCATGAAGAGACAACACACCCTTCATTCACGTCATTTGACAGTTTGATAAGAAAGCACACTATCGGACTATAGCCCTTTTCACACTACAGAGCCAATCCCCGGGGAATAAATCCCCGGGAAAATCCTGAGGATTTTTTTACCCCACCCCCCCCCCTGCAACCATTCACACTGGACCTATTTGGTAACTCCCGGCGACACTATTTCCCGGGAATATGCACGGTCCTTTCACACTTGCAATCAATCCCCGGGGAATCTGTAAACGAAGGGCGCACTTTCTGTAGTTCCCACTTGGACGCAAAAAGGTGGGGTAAGTAAAAAACAAAACGCCGGCGTTCACACTAGTTGTAATTCCCCGGGGAAAACGTAAAACTCTGGTGTTTTCTCCTTCTACCCTACTCCCGACTCCCGAGCAGGGGTAAATATTCCACGGGGAAACGGGAATTGCTATGGTAGTGTGAACAGACCGACCCAAATCCCCGGGTAATTTTCGTAAAATCCCCGGAGATTTCGTCTAGTGTGAACAGGTGAAAGCACATTATTTAGCATGATCCAGAGTGCCATCTCTGCCACAGCTAACAAAAGCAGACAAGTTGATCTTATTGCCGGGTGGTAATTGGCTGGAATGTCCTGTGGTTCTTCGTACTTCCTGGACAGAGTGAGTCCTTATGATATTATTTGCCCAGTTTGTCTTCCTTGTTTGTTTATCCTTCTCTGTCTCAGGGCCGCGTGATCCATATGCATAGTTGTGTGATTGTGTCATCTTCTCAGATTTTAATCAAAGAAATGACATCCGGGATTAAGTGTGCTCAAAGTTCAGTGCTCATTTTTTATTTTTTTTTTCAGTCCATGTAATGTCCGTACGCGCCTTATCGCGAATTGACAGAAGTTAGGATACATAATGTGTACTAACTGTTGTTTTATATCATTCTCTCCTCTCGTCTTTCTCATTTCCAGGGTCGCTGCTTTCTTTATTGTAATTTCCATCGGGTATATCAGTGGCATTCAGTGTGGATCTATGGCGTCCAAAATGGAGTGTAAGTTGTTTCACTTGTTTAATAGTGATAAATCTTTAACATGTTTTAGGTCATGGGTTATTTCAGGACTCAAGTTCGGTCAGCATACAGCCTCTTTAGGTTTTTTGAAAGGCGATTTCAAGTATTGTGTGGGAGGTAAAAGATACAACTGTCGGGTGCCCGGCAAAAGGGCGTCAATGACTTCAGAGATCCTACATGCTAAAATCACTTTAAATGGCCCTCTGCTGTTCCGTTCTATGGCTTTTTACAATTAGTTTTTACATTATCGGGACGTGATATGTGAACATGGAATGTGGATAGCATTGAAGTGCGTACAAAATGGGGAAAAAAATGAGAAATTAGAAAAACAAATGACCTAAGTGACCTTCTTTTTGACCTCGTGACCTTCTGCAAGGCACCCGACGAAATTGATAGAATCGGTCCATTGCTCAACGATGTTCATTTTTTTTTCGTAGACGATCCGTACGATCTGACCATCCTCTACATGGAGGACACGGTGCCCTGGTGCGAGTACCTCTTCGACGTCTTCAAGGACTTTGACATCAAGCAGAACGGCGAGGACATTACGGAGTTCCCCACCAACCCGTGCACCCTGCAGAACATACGGGAGTCGCTGATGTCCGTGGTCATCATCTCGCCGCGCTTCCTGCAGCGGTGCACGCCCCGGCTGCAGGAGTACGTGAACGTGGTGGTGGGCGTCATCTGCGGGGTGGACGACGCCGACATGGAGGAGGTGGTGGCCAAGGTCCCCGCCGCGGCCGGCTGGACGCTCGTGGACGCGGCCGCGGGCGGGCCGGAACTGAGCAGGGTGGTCCTGAAGGTGCTCCACGAGTTCTCCGGCCCGACGGAGGCCCAGCGCCACCAGCAGCAGGCGGCGGCCGCGGACTCGGAGGACACCTACCTGACCGTCCCCGGCGAGGTCGATCCCGAGCTCTCCAACTACATGGAGATGGTCAAGGCGGAGGACAGTCTGATGAACACTTACTTCAACCCGGGCAGCCTGCTGCCGGGGGCGGGGCCGGGCGAGGCGGGGACGGGAGGCGACGTCCAGGAGGAGTTCTACGAGACCATGATGCCGCTGACCACCCAGCGACCCCCGTCTGCCCCCGACGGAACACGGGGGTCGCTGACCACCCAGCGACCCCCGTCTGCCCCCGACGGAACGGGCCACTGCTTCAAAGCAACCGACCTGGGCTATGTCGACATGAGCAAAGGTACTGAGCACGACAGCGACAACCTCTATCCCTCCGTCCCATTATGTTGCCGACACAATCCCTTTTTTTTTCACAAAGCACATTTCATAATTCAATGAGGGTTTGCCCCACTCGGCGTTATGAGCTCTGCATACCCAGTGCTTTGCCCGATGCCTGATGAAAATATTTCAGGCAGCTCAGGCTGGATTCAAACTCGCGACTCCTGCTTTCTGGTGCAGACTCGTGTGGGGGTTACTTCTCGGTTTTCTGCAGATTGAAGGGGCAAAGAAAATATGACTGGATAGGGACTTCAGCCAGGGCCTCTGGGTTGAACACAACCACTGCACCAGTGCTCCATACCGCCTGAGCTATCCGGCCCTTTGGTCTCTAGGTGGGGGGTCTCAACCGCTTGACCATCGAGCTGGTTGGGGTTGTGTGGCGGATTTGAATAATGTATAGCGGCGGGTACCGCGTTGCATCATGTTAAAGTCATAATTTAAGGAAATCTCAGTACATAATATATCACCCAAAACATAACCTCATGAATACATGTACATATAAACTATTCATTCTTTTTCTCATGTTGCCTGAAGTAAGGCAGACATGATATAAACAAAATGAATAATGAAAGTACAATTCAGATTATTTGCAATTTTTTTACAAAGTCAAAGTGACAGAGATGCATTGCATTTGAAGCCTAACTTTAATGATTTTAATGTCTTGCGATATTCTGGAAATCCTGTCATTTGTTTTTATAAATATTCTGTTTGCAGGCAAACTTTCGCCACAGTGCAGTGCAGGATTGTCCATCTACCCTACAGAATCCAGAAGTGGGGTGAGTATTAGTAGACAAGTCTCTCATCCTGGTTTCAGAAAGAGAGAAACAGGTACAGTGGAATGTCGCTATAACGAACGCTGATGTACCGAACATTTGGCTATAACGAACATGCCCCGATTTTTGTGTACAACATACATGTATGTGGCCGCAACTGCTATAATGAACGACCGCTACACCGAACAATTTTCATGGATCCCGGGATGTTCGTTATGAATAGTGACGCTAAGTACAACTTAATTTCAAACTAAGGAAAGAAGTCTAACCAAAGAGAAGAGAAGAGAGGGGAGAAGAGAAGAGTAGAGAGGAGAGGAGAGGAGAAAGGAATGGTGTGGAGAGGAGAGGAGAGGGGAGGGAAGAGGATGGGAATGGAGAGGAGAAAGGAGAGGAGAGGGTAATGCTGGGGAGAGAGTAGAGGAGAGAGGGGAGGAGGGGAGGGGAATGGAGGGGAGAAAGGAGAGGAGAGGGGAGGGTAATGGTGGGGGGAGAGTAGAGGAGAGAGGGGAGGAGGGAGGGGAATGGAGGGGAGAAAGGAGAGGAGAGGGGAGGGGAGAGGATGGGAATGGAGGGGAGAAAGGAGAGGAGAGGAAGGAGAGGAGAGGGAGAAGTAGAGGGAGAGGGAGAGGGAGAGGGAGAGGGAGAGTGAAAAGGGAGAGGGAGAGGGAGGGGAAGAGGGAGAGAGAGGAGAGGGAAATTGAGAGAGAGGAGAAGAGGGGAGAGAAGAGAGAAGAAATAAAGGACAGATGTGATTGTAAAATGAATGCTGTTCTGCCCAATAGCTTTTCTTGGCTCAGCAAGGAAGAAACATACAAAGTCCTGTGAATCAACTCATTATTTTTTGTGTTGAAGTCTAGCGATGGTCTTTCGGTTTTGTTGTACTCATTCGTCCAGGATGGCGGGGATCTGTACCTGTTCTTCGAAGACCCTGTGGTCAGTGCTAAAGACCAGTATCAGATGCACTTCAAGGGACCTCACAAGGAGAGCAAGGTGCCGGCCTTGTACAAGAGTCCCTACACCCTACGCGTGGAGCTCCCAGCAGGTACCTGTCGGTATAATTGTCTAGGCTTTGGCTTGGGGAAGAATGGATGATGAAAAACGAGCAAAGGAATGGAAAGAAGAGGAGAGGGCAGGGCAGGGCAGGGCAGGGCAGGGCAGGGCAGTGCAGGGCAGGGCAGGGCAGGGCAGGGCAGGGCAGGGCAGGGCAGGGCAGGGCAGGGCAGGGCAGGGCAGGGCAGGGCAGGGCAGGGCAGGGCAGGGCAGGGCAGGGCAGGGCAGGGCAGGGCAGGGCAGGGCAGGGCAGGGCAGGGCAGGGCAGGGCAGGGCAGGGCAGGGCAGGGCAGGGCAGGGCAGGGCAGGGCAGGGCAGGGCAGGGCAGGGCAGGAGAGGGGAGGAGAGGGGAGGAGAGGGGAGGAGATGAAAGGAGAGGAGAGGGGAGGAGAGGGGAGGTGAGGTCAAACTTTCTTTGCCATTTCTTTCAAAATATTTTAAGGAGGATTCCGAGGAAACCTGCAGATCAGTTCCCATGACGATGGAGCATGGCTGGTTGCCTGGTTATTGTTGACTAGTAACTGTGCCGTCTCTGAGGTGGAGAAGTAGTATAGGGAATGGGGGTTCTGGCGCACTTTTTTGTGGGAAGCCCCCCGAGCCCCATAGGACCTCCCAGCCGTACATAAGAAATTGCCCTATTGCGTATGTAGGCCGTTTCGCGTACATAAACAATTGGCAAAACCTTATGTAGGCCGAAACCCCTTCGCGTACATACATAATTGGCAAAACCTTATGTAGGCTGAGGCCGTTTCGCGTACATACATAATTGGCAAAACCTTATGTAGGCCGAAACCGTTTCGCGTACATAAGAAATTGGAGTAATTCTGCATGCACCTCGGCCCCCCCTCCCCCAGCCCCGCCAGATGAAGCCCCCAGAGAGCCCCCAAGGTCCCCAGCACCCCCCACCACCCCGCCCGACACCTCCGTCAAGCCCCCTGAGCCCCATAGGACCTCCCAGCCCCAGTTCTGATTATATATAATATATATATATATAGGGCCCGCCCCACCCCCCTGGCGGGCCCCCAGACCAAGGGTAACCACTATACACTAATCGATACCCTATTTAGATACATGCTCGCCCCACGGCGCCCAAAACAACTCCCAGCTACACAACAAATGGGAAACAGTAACCGCAGACAAGGCTTGTGCCGCGGCTACCAGTCCAAGCCCCTCCCACCCCTTGGAGGGCCAAAAACGGTCACGCCGGAAGTTCAAAAAAAACTTGTCACGCTACTAGAAATCTGTCACGGTGAAAGATTTCTGTCACGGTGAAAGATTTCTGTCCCGGTGAAAGATTTCTATCCCGGCGAAAGATTTCTATCCCGGCGAAAGATTTCTCTCCCAGCGAAAGATTTTTGTTTGATACTATGCATGCCTATCATTCACCCGCCGCAGTTAAGGCTTGTGCGGATGTTTACTCGTCTAAAGTCCAAGGGCCTTATCTGATTGTGCAGAGCAGCGGCCGCCCAGGCGGCCGTGGCAGCAAGGTTGTTAACCCCAAATGGCATGAGGGCGCTTTCCGCGGTGGGTTTACCAGTCAGTTGTACGGAGGCGGACGGTCTGATGTATGAAACAGAGCGAAGCAACCGCATTCTATTTCAACGTCGCCGGGCCAGCAGCGAGCTCTCTCATGATCGAGGCTCGGGCCTGGGCTATGAGCTCGTTTTTTGTCGCCTCGCTTGATGCGGCCGCGTACACTTTGCGAGATTTTTTCTGAATATCGGCCTTCATTTGGCCATATTTCTCTATCTCGTCGAGTACGAGCTTGAACTCCTCAGGGGCGATGTGGTCATCGCGAAGCGCGTTTGAGATCACATCCGTTATGCTGTTGAGCTTGGATAGGGCGAGCACGCGAATCTCGTCGTGTTTCTTGGCTTTCACTAGGAGCCGCCGAGAGACGTACTTCCCGGCAATACCGGCCAGGCCACAAGCAACCGCAGCCGCCTCAAGTCCGACGACAACGGGTGCGGCTATGATTGTGGAGAGCAGACCCACACCCGCCGCACCCATCCCCAGACTAGATGCGATCAACGCTGTGTCAACGCCGTCAACGACGTTGATGGCTCTGCGGTATTTTTTGTACAGCTTGGCTCGTTCGTCTCTCTCGTGCTCTAGGCGGCGCTCGAGGTTGCGGATTTCGGTAAGACGGAAGCTGGACCCCCCGTCTTGCTGATCGAGCTTAGGATAAAGCGGCTCCGCCTCTGGCGGCGCTGTTGGCATCTTAGGCATTTTCTCGAATCTCAAGGACTGCTGTTACGGACTTATCACGGTTTGTTACCACCCTGCCTTCCTTGTCACGGTTCTTTACTTCTCTACCCTCTTCGTCTAAAACGCGGACGTTCAACTGATGTATGTGCGTGTTTTGTAATTTTTTGTACATAGGATTGTTAGGGGATACGTCTACAATACCCCCAGATGTTGCGGCCGGGACTATCGCAAGCAGGGTCGAGGGAGCACCATCAACGAGATTAGAGCTCGTTGAGAGTTGGTCGAGATGGATATAAAGCCACTTATGGGCAGCCATGTCAATCTGTTTGTCTCCCCCATACTCCCCATAAAGCCAATCTTTTTCGTCTATACCCAGGATTCGGCGTATATTGGTACTGAATTGTATCTGGACACCTTCTGGTACACTGAGCTTGATTAGACCGGTTGCTTCGGTCAACTTAAGCATTACACCGGGAACAGCTCCCGTGATAAAACTCGATAGTTGTTCAAAGGTATACAACCCAGGCGGGATCACAATAGATCTACCACTAGTAGTTTTACCATGCTGGACAGTGCCAGGCGGGATCACAATAGATCTACCACTAATAGTTTTACCATGCTGGGCAGTGGTTATCTCAATTCTGGACGATAAACTCACGTTGTGATAGCCAACTTCATAATGGAAACCTCGGAGGGCGACATAGAGCTTGCCGTCTGTATTGTCTACAGACGATTGGAGAATCGTCGCTTCCCCCTGTTGAAGATGAGTCAGTGTGATAAACATGATGCAGTCATGGTAGACCAGGCACACAAGTTTAACTCAAAAGCGTCGTATGAAGCACTCGGGGTATACTCCCCCACCACCAAGGACCTAGAATTACAACATGTAAACATACAGGTGACTGCCGGCAGCACGGCAAACTTTAAAACTACCTTCCCAGATATCTTGTCGGCGGAGCGGTACAAGCTGCCGCTAGTAAAAAGCAATGATTTAGTAAACAAGCGGCTCTCAACCCCGATGAGCTTTTGGCAACCCCAGGTCAACTTCGCGGTGTGGTGCGCCACCGCGGGGTGCGGCGTCTCTTCGGGGGACCATCTTTACTCCGGGACCCCGATGGCGCGATCGGTCTACCGCTTCCACGTGTACTACCAGATCCGCAAGATTCTTGAAGAGATGCAAGTGCCACTCCCGCAGGACGGCGGCGCGTGGGATGCCTTCGACGTCCCCTACAACCGGAGGGCGTACGAACGAATCTGCGCGGAGTTCGGAGTCTCACCACACACCGATTGGTGGATCAAATACCCTAACCACGGACTCGGTAGAGTTTACTGGTATGTGACGCACATGGGGCCTCAACCGTTGGGGGGTGGAGCGGCGGAACACTACGACCCTAAAGTTATGACGTTCACCGAAAAGACGACGAACGAGAGGTACCAAATCCAATATATCAAACAAGACGCGCCGGATGCGGGTGTGGCCTGGAAGCAGCTAATCCCCAACAAATCCCAAGGCTTCACCCGCCCAGGAGTCGAGCGGTTGAACGCCTCTATTCGCACGTACGTCTGGGCCATCTTAGGCGCACAGTCACAAACCCGCTCGAGCATTATCGGCACCGGCACCGCATTCGACGCCCAGAGACAGTTCTTGGCGAACATCGAGGATGCGATCTCAAGCCCCGTCGATCTCCCAAGCGCAATAGCGAACTACCAGGATGTGCTTCAATACGCCCGCTCCAAGGTAAACTTCGCCTTCGGGATCGGGTTGTACATGGCCCCAAGCAACATGGATCTACAGATTGGAACCATTCAGGACTACAACAACGAGATAGTCATCGCAGGATCGGGGCAAAAATTGGGCGTCAACGATGGCATAAATGCCACGCCTTCACCCCCGCCCGTGCAGGACATGGAGGGGCCGGCTGCTAGGCCAGCGCAGCCAGATATGACTGCACCCAGCCCCGCGACGATGACGAGGGCCCAGAGGCTAGCGCAGTCAGCGAGGCCAGCCCAGTCAGATGTGGCTGCACCCGACCCCACGACGTTGAAGTGGACCCAGGGGCCTACGCAGCCAGCGAGGCCGGCGCAGCCAGATGCGCAGGCCGCAGACCACGAGGACGAAAAAACCGCCCTCGTTGTTGGAGGGGTTGTCGTAGGCCTACTCGCGCTTTGGCTTCTAAGCTAGCCACCCGCGCGCCGCCACGAGCAGCAGGCTTCCGACCGCTACGACGACGGCCCACAGGTTTTCGGCCAGCCAGCCCGTAGTTTTTGCGAGTAGGGTTAGGAGCCAGGAGACGACCGAGCCGATAATACCCGGAAGCGCGGCGGCTGCTTTACCAGCCAGGTTGCCCAGGAGCCATCCGAGACTTTGGAGGTGCTTTTTCACCCACTCCTTTACTCCACCCCGGTCTCCGGGCGGTGGGGTTGGCGGCGCGGCGGTGGTGCCGCCGGTCAGAGCGAGGACCAGGGTGCTGATCGTCATTCCTATCGCGGTGAGAATAGACACAATCGTGACCCCCTGCTCGCGGAAGAGGATGCGCACGCGCTCGGCCAGGCTTTTGTTTTTGTCTAAGACCCTCGTTATAGTCTCACGGATTCGGCGAAACTGCGACCGGAGTTCTAGGTTGAGGGTGTCGATGCTTTCTTGGACTGCTGCAAGCTCATCTTCGGCCTTTTGAAGTTCATGCTCGATTTGGTCCGTTTCTTCTTCGGTAATTCCGGCGCGCTCAAGATCTTCGCGGTAGCCCTCGATTGCCTGCTGGAGAGCAACTTTTTTGCTCTCTTGCACCGCTCTCGTGCCACGCAAAGTTTTCAAGGCGCTGTCGAGTCCTTTAAGCTCTCTCAAGGGCAGGAGATGCTCTGGCAGGTCGCTATGATCCCATTCCAAATCGACAGGCGGATCGGGGTTAGCATTGACTGTTTCGTAAGCATCATCAATATTCTGTTCCAAACGAGCAATGGTCTCACGGAGGTCAGAATCGTCTGCTTTAACAGCCGCATCGGCCGATTCGGCGATTTTTTCTAACACCGCGACGGTCTTGGGTGTGAAGCCGCCGCGCTTCTGCTTACTGTGGTACTCCGGCAGGTCGAGATAATCCCGAATGGCTTGCGAGCCCCCCTCGCCATACTTGCCGGCGATTGTCGACAACCCCAGAAATCCTACGGGGCCTCTAGAAGTAGTTATCTGGATTTCTTTATTGCCCACTTCCCAGTAAAGCGTTTTGCCATTTTCACCGACCCTAAACTCATCGTATTTTGTTTTTTCTGTACGCCCAAGCCCGCCGTAATCGCGTTTTATCGCTTTGTAGAAAGAATCTACTAAACGTTCTCGCTGGGCTTCTCGCTCTTGCGTACGGAGGTTGCCTTTTAATCCGCCAATGCGGTCCCCGTAGTCATCTAGTGTCTGCCCATCCACCAGTCCCGGCATTAAGGTAGGATTATCGGGCAAATTAAAACTTGTTTCTGCGCCGTCATCCGCGGCGTAATCATCGCCCGTCCGCCCAATGTCAAACGGGTCCATTTCAACGTTATCATAGCCGCCTTCCGCCATGGTGCATGTACGTATTGAACAGAACCCTACTAGGGTTTAATAGCCAAGATGTCGAAGTACGGACGCAAGCTGAATCCTTTCCGAAGCCTGCGAGATCCACTCGGGGTCAAAGGCATCCGGCAGAGCGTGGTCGTAACCAACAACCCCTCTACCATCAACCAGAATGAGCAGCTCCTTGTCCGCTTCCCCAACCTCGGTGATCAGGATGTGATTGTCCCCGGAACGGCCCGGCTCGCGTTCACCATCTCTCTGACCTCGACCGACGACAACCGGACGGTGGTCCAAAATCTAGGACGGGCGATTGTGAAAAAGACCACGATCAAAATAAGCGGCAACGAGGTCGCGTCCGTAGAAGATAGCGACGTTATCAACTGCTATTCCGACCTATGGAAAACGAAGCGAGAGCGCCAGGCCCACGTCTATCAGGGCATTGATGCGAACTCAACGACGGCTAACGCGCTAAAACTGAGGGTGGGTGCCGATGACGGCGTCGGTACCGTGGCACGGGACAAGGCCATCGCGGACGCCTATGGCAACCGATTCTGCATCCCGCTGGACTTCGAATTACTCGAGTCCCATATGCCCTTCTACCAGTCCGCCCTCGGCGGCCGACTGGAGTACGAGCTGACCTTCAACGGCTACAGCCGCGTCATTAAGGCAACTGGCGACACCAATGCCAGCTACGCCATCAACAACATCTCTCTCGAGTTCGACGTCGTGAGGGAGCCGAACCTGGCCCGCCAGATACGCAGCAAGTACGCCGGCCGGCTCGCCATCCTGTACGACCGCGTACTGCGCCACCGCAAGCTCACCCTCAACAAGAGCGATTCCCTGTGGAATATCAACCTGAACGTCCCTACTCGAAGCTTGAAGGGCATACTCGCGCTGTTTGAAGATGCGGGAACGGCGACCGCGTTCGCCCGAGACACAGAATCCTTCTACAACCCCAAGATTGAAAAAGTCGAGGTCACGATTGAAGGGGTGCCGAACCAGCTGTACTCCCAGGGGATGCGGGCGTACCAGCAGTGGGATGAGGCGAAGAAATACTTCGCCGGCGGCCCTTCGGCGAAGCGCCACCCCGCGGTCGCCGCAGTCGCCAAAGACCTGGGGCTGGCCGACGTCACGGTAGGGGAATACCTCACGACCAAGTACGCGCTGTGGCTGGACATGAGAACCACCGACGACGACTCGCTGCACGGCAGCGGCCGGCGCGTAGAAAACGCGAGCGAGGGGGTCACGATCCAGATCGCCAAAAAGGTGGAGGCGGCTGGCGTATTGAACGCGTATCTGTACGTCATCATGGACGCGCAGCTAAACATCGAGAATGGCCAGTTCGTCCACGCCCTGTACTAGCCCCCACAGCGCGATCATCTGCGGACAGACCGGCTGCGGTAAAACGGTCTTCGCCCTCGACCTCCTCGAGTTGCCTCGCGATCGTGGCGGCTACCGCGACACGTTCGCGCACATCGTCATACTGTGCCCCACAATGCGGTGGAACCAAACTTATCGCGAGCGGCGCTGGGTGTGGACGGACCCCGAGGTCTGGATCGTCGACCCCGGCGAACGGCTTCAGGAATGTCTGCGCGCCTTTTACTCGCTCTTCGCCGGCGAGCTGACGCTGTACATCATCGACGATTGCTCGGCCAGTGAAGCCCTGACCAAAAAGAAGGACATGCTGTCTGAGCTCGCATTCTCGGGGCGCCATGCCTCTCAATCCGTGTGGGTCTTGACGCAGAAGTACAACGCCGTCCTTAAAGACCTGCGGTCGCAGACCAAGTGGGTCGCTCTCTTTCACTGCAAAGATGAGGATTCTTTTGAAGACTGCCTGCGAGAAAACTATGTCATCCGCACGAGAGAGGAGAGAGCGGCGCTTGGGCAGCGGCTATCTGAAACTAAACACGCCAAGCTCATACTAAGGACCGATCAGCCGGCTTCTTACCAACTATGTACTACCGCACGCTTAACGATTACATAGTAATCGTTACCTCGTACTACCGCACGCTTACCTCGTACTACCGCACGCTTAGCTCGTACTACCGCACGCTTAACGATTACATAGTAATCGTTACCTCGTAGCTTAACAGTTCCTTCGGAACGGCAACACCTTCGGTGTTTGTGGGAGCTAGCCATACAGACGGCGACGCTGGTAGCGGTTCTCGCGATTCTTGGCTTAGGGGCATACGCTTTCGTCGGGTATATTAGACTACTGCGCGTAATAACGCATGCGATTGAGTCGATCAAGATGGATTGCGATGCTTTGATCAATCAGCTGTTGGCTGAAGAAGAGGATGTATGCGAAAAAAAGGACGCGGGTGCCGAGGCTCGGAAGACCGAGCAACGGGAAGAACCAAAACGAGCCCGTCTGGCCGCGGTTGTGGCGGGTGGTATGGCTAAAAACTACCTAGGCAAACAACTAACTCTCGCGCAAGTTGATGAAATGACCGATGATGAGGTTTTCAAATACCACAGCCGCTATGAGGCGCGACTTGGAGCTTCGATGGTAAAAACGCTCGGGGCTTCCGCGCTGCAGATGTATGCGCTGGCAGCGGGCACATTTCTACCCATCCCCCACGAAAATCAACCCCAGCTGGTCTCAGACCTCGACGAAGACCCCTTTGTTAAGCATGCGCTGACGACCGCTTGCTGCGAGCTGTACAATCGCTATGGGATGTACCTAGCTCCGCTGACGGCGGCGATGACCACGGCTAAGCACTGTCAATTTGGAGATCGGGAAACCCCTGCAAATACGACCACGGAGGATGGAGCTGCAAACGATATCGACGGCGGAAGCCCCAACGACCGAGAAGGTGACGGTGTCGGACACGACGGCGACGCAACGTAGCAAGAACCCGAAAAACGTCGAGGCTGGTCGGAAAGGCGCGGCGGCCCGAAAAGCGAAATACGAAAAACTATTCGAAGATAATCAGAAGGCCAAAGAGAATCTCCGAGACTTGGAGCTTCGGGAGGCCAAGTCCACCGAGCGGAGCGCCGCTGAGCCCACCGAGCAGAGCGCCGCTGGAGCGGCGGCTGCGTGGCAACCGTACGCGGTCCTCGCGGTAGTCGCCGCTGTAGCTGTTGGCGGAGCGCTGCATGCACGCCCCGCCTCGACGGTCGTCCCGACGGCGCGACCCACGCCCGCGGTATTAGAGAAACGAAACCCCTTCCTTATGCAGTAACAATGTCTACTCCCAGTACAGACGGTAAGCAGCTCGCCAATTTGGCGTACCACTCCGCCGTGGTGGGCGGCCTTGCAATCGGGTACGCCACCCTGAGCAAAAAAATCCTGAAGGGGGCTCGCCCAAAATTGGACTTCGAGCTGTATGATGCGGGCATGGTCATTCTGGACGTGGGCCTGGCCATGGCCACTCAAGATATGCTCGTGAAGCAGGGGATACTCCCCGCAGACATATTGAAGTAACAAGCCTCCCCTGTATACTGACGTGCGCGCTAACAGTTCCTTCGGAACGCAACAAGATGGCCTCTATAGTGATGCTCGTGGGTGGAGCTCTCGTGAACGCACTCGCGTTCTCGGGGTCGAACTTTCTCTTCTCGGCGTTGCGCGCTCCAGGTGCCGACGAGGAACGCGAACGACATGACAAGGCTGTGGAGCAGCTCCAAGCCGCGCAAGCCGGATGGTCGCGCAAGCGGACCGAGCGCCTGGACTGGATCAATGAAGAACTGCGCCGCCGGGGGCACGCCGTGCGCACCTTCCGCGATGTTAATGAAGCCGCCCGCCAGTACAATCTCGCCACCGGCGGCGATTCGCCCGTTGAATTAGAACCAGAACCCAAGCTCTCAGATTTCTACGTATCATCGCCCGAGCAACGAGATCGCGAAGTCGCCTTTGTGATCATGGGGCTGGGAGCCACTTCGTTCGTAGCCTATATGCTCACCAAGTGACTGAATTAAAAAAAAAAAACTTTTTCTGAGCCCATATATATATATATATACACAATGTGCCTTTCCGAAGAGCTGTACTTCGCGATGGTAGAGGTGGGCATCTGCGCCCGCCGCCATAAAATTCCCGGCCCTCTGGCTCACACCATGATCGATATTGCGCAAAAGTCCCTTGTCCTCTGGCGGCGCGACGAAAAGGCTGCTATGCGTTTCGCGACAATGGTGCTGTCTGGCTCATCCAACCTGCGGGCGATGACTGGGCGGCTTCCAGAGCCTGTCTGCAACGCCTGTTGGAGACTGATTAGGTTGCTGGAATATCTCGCAAGCCATGACCACGTCACGCCAGTCCGCTCGTCTGGCGGTAAAGCAGACGGCAAAACTGTCCGACATCTACTACAGCCCCCGCGGCTACTGGAAGGGACTAGCGGCGATCAAACACCTCTCGGCTGCAGCTAAGATCTCTGAAGAGGCCGCCCGGGCCTGGTTGAAGAAGCAGGCCATCTGGCAGATCTATCTGCCCGCTCCGAGGCAGATACCGCGACCAAAATTTGATGTCGCCGTCCCCAACGAGGTTCACCAGGCTGACCTCCTCTTCCTTCCGCACGATAAGGTAGGACGGCGAACGTACAAGTACGCCTTAACCGTGGTCGATGTCGCGTCGCGTTACAAGGAGGCTGAGCCCCTGGCCACGAAAGAAGCTAAAGAAGTTGCCGATGCCTTGTCCCGCATATACAAGCGCGGGCCTCTCAAATGGCCGAGGCTTCTACAGGTCGACCCGGGGCGCGAGTTTATGGGTGAGGTTTCCCGGTTGCTGGCTAAGCACAGAGTTTCTATCAGGCGCGGGCGTGTGGACATCCACCGGGACCAGGGAGTCGTGGAGCGCTTTAACCGGACCCTGGCTGAGCGGCTCTTCGGGCACCAATATGCGAAAGAGATGAAGCTTTCGGAGGGTCAAAGGTCAACTGAATGGGTGGTTCGGCTACCTGCAGTCGTGTCGGCCTTGAATAGGGAGGTGACCCGGTTGACTGGTAAAAAGCCGTCTGAGGCTATCAAGGCTAAAACAGTGACACAAAAGCCCTCCTCAACTGTTCCAGGCCGTCCTGTTGGTCTTCATGAGCAAAAGCTCCCTTCAGGTGTTGGTGTTCGCTATCTATACCAGCCTGGCGAGCTGGAGGGCGGCCGACGCCGCGCGACTGACCCTGTATGGTCTTTAACCATTCACCGGCTCGGACGCTCGGTGACCAAGCCCGGCGAGCCTGTGCTCTACTATTTGCAAGGCAATGACGACGTGTCGGGTGGGCCTCAACGGGGGTTCGTCCGCGAGGAACTTCTTGTGGTGCCACCCGATACGCAACTCCCACCTGATGGGGTCCTCAGGCGTTGAACAGTTCATCAATGTACGCGCCCACTGGAAGGGCATCTTTGTGTCCATAGGCCAGCGTGTCCACCCCGTTTGCATCTATCCAGCGCTTGGAGTCAAAGGGTGAGAGCGATACCTTGTTCAGGTGCTGCCCATAGATGCGATGGCGCTCAGACCGCAGCACATCCATGCCGTGGCGAAAGGTCTTTTTGCTGAAGAGGGCCTCTTTATACTGCTCGTGGCGGATATGCTTCTTCACGATCGACTTTTTCACGCCCTTGGCCTTCTTTATGTTTTTGCCATCCGCCTCCAGGATCGAGTACATTTTGGGGCGCAGCCCAACGTATTCGGCTATAGGGCGCCCGGCGCACTCGTCTTTCATCTTACCCAAGACCTTCTTGTTCGTGTCGCTGCGTAGAGGGTGCTCCTCGGGGTAGCCGGACGTGTCGTAGAGATGCGCATGCTCCGCCATGTCTCGGTACACGTCCTCGGTTTGGAGCTCGAGAAGAAGGCTATCCGTGTCGGTGTAAAGGAGCTGGCAGCACTCTCCATACTGGCCCTTCATCTGGTTGTAGTAGAAGTCGTACATGAGGTGTTTGGAGAGGTCCAGGATACTCATCCCAACGAACACCGGGCGATTGAGGACCAACCTGCTCTTGTGGACCTGGATAGCCGCAAGGTCGTCATCAAAGATGTTTGCCCGTGCGAAGGCTGGGCTGGCGATAAGGCGCCTGAGTCTGTCCTTTTCATTAGCCCTGACGAGTTTCACGTTGACCCGCTTGCGGAGGTTCTCCATGGTTTTGCCGAAGACGCTGTTATTCATCAGCTTGTAGAGATCCTTCTCGAAGTCGCTGGTTGCTTTTTTCCGGAGCTCAGTGTTCATCTTGATGTAGGGCTCCATCCAGGGGCTTTGATTGAAGGACAGAGCCCTGTGAACATTTTTCAGGCGCATACCCATAGACAGGTAGAGCTGCAGGTTGCGGTAGTGGAGCACGTAGCGTTCCTTATTGCGAAGGTTGGGGACCAGCTTCTCAACCTCAGTAGGCGCCACCCCGACACCAAGAAGGCTGTGCTGATACTCCGACATCCACTCTTTCTGGACCACCGTGCGCTCCGGAGCCAGCGGATATGCATTGTGACCTTCGACCTTCGAGATAGCCTGCATCAGCAGGTGGGAGTCGTACCCCCTGAGGTTGTGGAACACCGCGGGGATGGTGGTGGTCTTTGGGCTTAGCCTTAGCTTAAGGTTGCAGGCGTTATGGGCTGCCCCTCGATATTTACCTGTAATGTGACAGTGGTCACGCACAGAGTCACCCTCGAGAGGTTTGTCACACACATGGCAGGTAGTCGCGTTGTTATAAGACTCCCAGTCCTCTCGAGTCATTCGCATAGCTTCGGGGCTGGCCAGCACCGCCTTTATCTTCCGCTCCTCTTCCTGAAGCGCTTTGAGGAAGTGCTCCGCCGCATTGGGCCCGCGGTATTCCACGGGTGATTGTGTCTGGCCGTCACAACGGACAACTATGTAACAGTAGCTACATGCCTCATGCTGTTGTGTCTTCCTGGTGTTGCTCTTCGTTGGGCTGAGCTCGGGGCCCTCGACTTTGATTGTGAGGGCCTCAAAGTCGGCGTAGATGATGAAAGGGGCTGGCAGCTGTTTTTGGTGGTTCTGAAAGGCTAACTTGTTCTTTCCTTCCTCCGGCATCTCCACTCTAATGGCGGTCTGCCCGTTACCGCGGCACTCTGGCTTGTGGGCCTCCAGCAGGTCTTCTCTGGTGTAGCCGTGAAGACAACGCTCACAGAAGTGCTTGCGCTCCTGGTGCTTGCTCTGGTCGTAGAGAAGACGGTTGAGGTTCTTGATCCAGGTGTTGTGGAATTTGCCGGCCTTTTCAATCAGCAGCAGGTTGATCCTTGGCATATCTTGTGGTTGCTTGCTGAGGCGGTGGACGGTGATGCCCTTGTCCCAGCCAAAGACGTTGATGGCTAGGTTGTTCTGGCGCTCGACCTTACCGATTTGAGATATGGGTGTGGGGGCATTGATGTCGGTGAAGTCTAGACCGTCTGCAGTGGGGTATTTACTTGGTCTCTGGGGGTCTTTCACAACTTGAAACAAGGCTGACCGAAGGGCCCATCGCAGGCAATGGTCGTCCT
>OX465118.1:9356222-9498722 GCA_949987565.1 Luidia sarsii
ACACGGCCGGTAGATTGTGTACATACATCCGGTGAAAGGTCACCATGAAAGTGCCCTCATGCGGTTAGTTTTACCGATCGTCTCGGTTAGTTTACCCAAGTCGAATAGTCCAAGTGCGGACGCCTGGTAGATTTACCCATTGGAATGCTACCCACGGGCTCGGTAAAAAATAAGTCTTTAAAATCCAGATTGATGATTTATGTACGTTCGGGTTTTTTTTTATCTTACTTTTAGGAAATCACAACAGTGTGGAGGGTCTGACATTTCGTTTCCAAAGGTCCTGCTGGGATTGAAACTTCTGGCCCTCTACTCTTTTTGAGAGATTTGCATTTTGGTCAGTTTTGGGACGTTTTTTTTTCTCTGACTTTTTTTTTTTTTTTAAAGGAAACGGCCGACAGCAAGGAAGCAGAGAGTGGTGCACGCACCACGTATGTCTCCATGGAGAAGAGCATGCCTTACTACAGTGAGTATGGCGGGTACCATACCGGTGTGAAAATGTGCCTAATAATTGTGAACGTGTGGCTAATTCAGTGCCGACGGATGTATTGTGAATGAGCACCATCTTCTCATCTCGTTGTTCTTTCACGTCCAACAAAACGATGAAAAACTTGGCTGGGAACTTTTGAACAACTTGAACACAATTCGAACAACAATCAATGGAGAACATAATTCCGTGAAGATCTGCCCTTATGTATTGGATTTACATTTGGAGGGCCTGACATTTCGATCCTAGCAGGACCTTTTTAGAAAGGCAGAATTATTTTGATTTATTTATGGATGCTGTACGCTCTGCAGGCTATTGGGCAAAGCACTGAGCGTACAGTGTGAATGTTTGAAGTGTCAAGTACCTGGCAAACCCAGCTTGAATTTCAACAGGATCAGCTTTCAAGACAACGAAATCAAAACTGTGAAGGATACACATTTTTGAATCAACAACGTTGACAGGAACTTAGCACTATATTACATCTGAGTTATTTATGGATAATTAATATGAGCCAAACAAATGAAGACAAAACTGACTGGGAACGTTTTTTTACAATTTTGCAAAAAGGCTTTGACTGGACTGGGCCTTGGACCCGAGACCTTGTGTTTTTGTGTGACATGCGCTTTTACCATCTGAGCTATCCAGCCCTTAGATGGTGGCCTTCCCAAATACATGTATTCAACTAGTCTTTGCCAGGGATGGGGGGGGGGACAGTCAGAAGCTATTCAACCATTAACTGCCGTATATCTCCAGGGATCAACCTCCTCCCTCCCCTGAGATTGATATGCAGGGCACATAATATTTCTGAGAGATTGGTTTATTCATTGAATCTATCTCGTCTTCTTTTGGACAGACCAAGCTGAACTCATCAAGCAGTTACAAATGGAGCAGAAGTCGGAATACGATCTGCCATTCACTGTGGCCATTCCAGTCAGTCCTCTCACCAGAGAAGAAACGATCAAGAAACTAGTCCAGGGTGAGTTTCAGCTTTGTCTACCACAGGGCTAATCTTCTAGGTTGGTGTCAGTTTTGTCATGAGCACCGCCGCCGAAAAGTTGAATCGATGGAAGTCTACAGATACTAATCGGAACGGATTTCGGTTGTGAATTTGCCCACCCCCCCCTCCCCTCTATCGCACCAGGCAAGAAAGAGGACATTGATGAGTTCTTCGAGGGTATGGTTAGCTATGTGCGCGACAGTGACGGAGACGAGGAGTACGACAGAGTGGACGAGACGTTCCTGCAAGGCCTGTCCTCTACCAGGAAGCTGAGCGCCGACCGGCCGCCGGCCCGGCCACCTGGGAGTGACCCACTAGCCCCGACCCCGGCCCGGCCACCCGGGAGCGACCCACTAGCCTCGCCCCCGCCCGATGTGCAGCCTCCAGCCGTCGAACCTCGTCAACCCCCGCCCAAGGGAGGTAAGATGGAGCCCCCGCCTACCCCTCTCCCCCATAAAACCCCAGACAGTACATGTAGGTGCTTCACGGGCAGGGCAAAGACAAGATTCATCCAGCTCTCTTCTCCTAAATCAGTAATCCCCCCCTTTTTGTTCCCTGTCTTCATCTCCACGTATAACCATTCTCTCCTTCACGAACAACTTCCCTTCTCCCCTATCTTCCTTTTGCTACCTGCCGGATTTCCTCCTTTCTTCCTTATCTTGTCACTTCTCTCCCCCTTCCTCTCTGTTCATGCCATTCTGCCTTTGAGAAAGGTCCCGCTAGAACTGACATTTCACACCCTGTAAATTGTAGGGCAGACCTAGAGTAGTTGATTGTAGTTATATGTTTACTCATCACTTGGAAGGCATAGCTTCTGTTTGAGTATGGTGTAGGTCTGAGGGAGAGGAGCGTAGTTCTTTCCCCATTTTTGTATTTGTCTTCATTTCTCATCCTCTTCCTCCCAGGCAAGTATCCTGTGACCAACCCACTCTTTGCGACAGGTAAAGACCCTCTGATTGAGATCCAGAATCGGGTCAAGATGGGCGAGATGCCCTTGGCAGAAGCATGTGCCCTATTCAAGAACTGGGAAGTTCTGCAGAGGGCCAACTTGCTGTCCTTCGACACACAATCGGTAAAACATCCTCTGCCTGCCTTCCTGCCTTCCTTCCTCCCTCCCTCCCTGCCTGCCTTCCTCCCTGCCTCCCTGCCTGCCTCCTTGCCTGCCTCCCTCCCTGTCTCCCTCCCTGCCTCCCTCCCTGTCTCCCTCCCTGTCTCCCTCCCTGTCTCCCTCCCTGTCTCCCTCCCCGTCTCCCTCCCTGTCTCCCTCCCTGTCTCCCTCTCTGTCTCCCTCCCTGCCTCCCTCCCTGCCTCCCTCTCTGTCTCCCTCCCTGTCTCCCTCCCTGCCTCCCTCCCTGTCTCGATCCCTCCCTGTCTCCCTCCCTGTCTCGATCCCTCCCTGTCTCCCTCCCTGTCTCGATCCCTCCCTGTCTCCCTCCCTGTCTCGATCCCTCCCTGTCTCCCTCCCTGTCTCCCTCCCTGTCTCCCTCCTTGCCTCCCTCCCTGCCTCCCTCCCTGCCTCCCTCCCTGCCTCCCTCCCTGCCTCCCTCCCTGTCTCCCTCCCTGTCTCCCTCCCTGTCTCCCTCCCTGTCTCCCTCCCTGCCTCCCTCCCTGCCTCCCTCCCTGTCTCCCTCACTGCCTCCCTCCCTGTCTCCCTCCCTGTCTCCCTCCCTGTCTCCCTCCCTGTCTCCCTCCCTGTCTCCCTCCCTGTCTCCCTCCCTGTCTCCCTCCCTGCCCCCCTCCCTGTCTCCCTCCCTGTCTCCCTCCCTGTCTCCCTCCCTGTCTCCCTCCCTGCCTAATTCCCTGCCTCACTCCCTGCCTCCCTCCCTGCCTCCCTCCCTGTCTCCCTCCCTGTCTCCCTCCCTGTCTCCCTCCCTGTCTCCCTCTCTGTCTCCCTCCCTGTCTCCCTCCCTGCCTCCCTCCCTGTCTCCCTCCCTGTCTCCCTCCCTGTCTCCCTCCCTGCCTAATTCCCTGCCTCACTCCCTGCCTCCCTCCTTTCCTTCCTGCCTGCCTGCCTCCCTGCCTCCCTCCTTTCCTTCCTGCCTGCCTGCCTCCCTTCCTGCCTGCCTGCCTCCCTGCCTCCCTCCTTTCCTTCCTGCCTGCCTGCCTTCCTTCCTGCCTGCCTGCCTGCCTGTCTTGTTCCCCTCCCTGCCTGCCTCCCTGCCTCCCACATTCTCTTCCTCCCTCCCTCTCTTCCCCCCTGCTCCAGCTCAGATACCCCTACCATGCCTACTTCTCTTGATATCAACTTTACTGACTCTGCATGACCGTTCATCTTTCCAATTGGATTCTCACCCGCAGGGGAACCTCAAACACAAGCCGAAAGGCTGGTCCGGTTTCTTCAGCAAAAAGGTTAACAAGAAAGGTGAGAGACAGGGAACTCACAATCTATCTGGTTCCCATAATCTGCTTCCCACTTTCCTTGGTTTCTAATGTCCCTGGTTCCCACTGTCCCTGGTTCCCATTGTCCCTGGTTCCCACTGTCCCTGGTTCCCACTGTCCCTGGATCCCACTGTCCCTGGTTCCCACTGTCCCTGGTTCCCACTGTCCCTGGATCCCACTGTCCCTGGTTCCCACTGTCCCTGGTTCCCACTGTCCCTGGATCCCACTGTCCCTGGATCCCACTGTCCCTGGTTCCCACTGTCCCTGGTTCCCACTACAGATATCAAGCCTTGTTGTGTTGTGGTACTGCTATTGATATTGTTATACTCTTACTTTTTTTCTTGGGTTTGACAGATCAATTGATTGATTTCTTTTATACAGGCCTGCTCAACAAGCCGGCTAAGAGAGGCCAAGTCCGCTCTGAACCCATTTTTTACAGTTCCCGTGGTAACTGTTTGTCCGATCATATGCATGGCATGGCAGTTCCATACTCTAGCTGCAGGTCTTGTTCGCTCGCAACACTGAACATGACAGTCACTCCCTTTCCTGCATGCAAGCACTGCAAGATGCTGCTTGTCCCCCCTCACCCCCCGAGCGTAGTCAACTAGTCTTTGCCGGGATTGGGGCGCCAGCTAGAAGCATTCAGCCGTTACCTGAAGTATATCTAAAGGGATCACACCTCAATTTTCATTTAGAGGCAAACATTTTTGTGTGTGGAACTGGCTATACAGCAGTGAGGGGATCACATAGAGTGGATGCAGCCTTTTTCAAACTAATCCTCAACATTTTTTTTTTTTTTTTTTTTTGGGGGGGAAACTATACCACCTTCGATTCCATCAAAATAGCTGAAAATTGTCCCTCTCCTGCACTAACCATAATGATATCCGTAGTGTTTGGACACACCCACCCCACCCTCAGTTTGAAACCACCCCTCTAGCCTCCTGCTCACCCTTCCCGTAGCACTCTGACGGCCGTTCTAAAACCCCCGATTTCGGGATAGAAACGTGATCTCAATCATTATACCTGGTGCATCGTATTGCTCATTTTTAACTTTTGCAGAAGTTAAAGTTAGAAGCCAATCCTGTTTCTGACAGTAGAGAAAACCAGAGACTATTCTTTAGACAAAAGAATATTGCTAAACATTTTTTTTGAGAAAAAAGAAGACAGGCACACCTTTAAAGCCCCTACGCAACATTGGTAAGATGGAAAAACAGAAATGTTCACAGATTTACATGAAACTTATACACTTTGAAGATGTTTATTATAGTAGCAACCTCGCACTGAAATATTTCTGCCTAAAATGTTGTATTTTGGGAGAAAAGAGTAACAGAAATCGTTTACGTCTCACCGAGATCTAAACTACTTTTCTGAAATTTTCACAGGTGTGTTATTTCATGAATGCATTATGCTGGATCAGACAACGTATGGATGCTATTTTTTGACCTCGACCAATGTTGTGTAGGGGCTTTGAGGCTTGGCGCGTGGCAAGTCAAGAAGGCGTGGGACCTGTACAGAATCCCTGCATGGGTCTTGGGCTCAGGCTTCGTCTCCGTTTTCGCCAAAAAAACCCATCGATTTGAAGGTTTGAGGTGACACCATGTAGCACTTCTCTTTCAAGAAGGAGTGTTGCTCTGAAAAGAGCCGGTAACTCAATGTTTCGGGTAGTGTGTACTCTGCCCATCGTCAGAGTGTCTCAGGCAGAGTACACACTACCCGAAGCGTTAAGTTACCAGCTCTTATCCGAGCCACACTCTTTCTTGAAAGAGAAGTGCTACATGGTGTCACCGCCAACCTTTCACTTAGTATTTCCACCATGCAAACCTTCAAGTCTTAAAAAAAAAAAAAAATGAAGAATACAGGTGAATTGTTGGTCTGTTCACCACCTAGTAGTCACCTGAAAACTGTTGGCAGTGGCCTGTTCTTTATTGTCGGTGACATTATCGTGAGCGGTAAAAATAAAGCCGACGCCTGATACCTAAGCCTGCACTTCATAGGGCTGTAGAAACCTATCCACTCTATCTCCTGCATCGTGATCTGACACTTGGTATGAAACGCATGTGGCAGCGATAGCAAGAATTGGCGAAGAATTGGCATGGCCAGGCTGTATACATACAGGATGCATGGTTTAAAGAGATGCCCCAGCCATGGTCAGGGTGCAGTCCAGCTAATTAAAGACAGCAACAAAATAAGGCAACAGTTTGCAGGAGGGAGGGAGGGAGTGGGTAGGCAGGGTGACCGGTGGGAGGCAGGCAAGGGGGCAACTAAAAACAGCAAGGAAGGCAGCGGTTTCCAGGAGGGAGGGAGGGTGGAAAGGGGGAGACAAAGGGGAAGCTAAAAGCAGCGAGAAAGGCATTACTTTTGTGTATGATTTAACAAAGGATTATTCCATGATATGAGTTTCTGTGGAAGAGTAATTAACCGCTGTACTGATTTTTTTTTCTACAAAGAAGAGAGAGGGTTAACCACTTCGCGCCGGGGGGGGTTTTCAGCGCCAATATATTTCTGTGATATAAATTGATAAGGGTATACTATGGGTACAAGAGAGTAAAACCTGGCACAATTCGGACGTCGTTGTGGCTTTTGTCAAGAGATTATGCGTTCGAAAAAGGGCCCATTGTGCGTCGTCAATGGACCTTAACGGACTCGTGTGTGTGTGTGCGCGTGTACGGTGCTGTCAATCCCTGACCGCAGACTCCAGCCTCCACTCCAGGCAGTCAAATCTTTGAGTTGGTCGGCCACAACCGAGTGTACAGATTACGGTAAAGAATGTGGGGGGAATTCCAATGCCAGACCGACGACAGTTGGGCTGTGTGGCATGCAAAGACAATGCCCCACGCGTGCTTTCAGCGGCAGCGCGGTATCCCTCGATCCTCCACAGTAAAAGTCCCACAATTGCACAATAACTGCTGCTAATCTTGGCAACTTGTGCAAAAAGGGTCTTTGTACTGTTTCGTATTGCTTTATTCTAAGCTAAAAAGAGTCTTTGTTTAGAATGTGGACAATAGTGGTGCCCGGATTCGGAGGGCCCCATCGCATAGTCAAGCCAATGGAGCTCCGAGATTTGGAGGTCCCGGTGCGAAGTGGTTAAAGACTGTTGATACTCTTTAGTCCTTCAGTGGAAATGCAAGAAACCATGAATCGGGGAAAGAGAGGGAGGGATGGAGGGAGCGGTGGAGTGGGAGAGGGAGGGCTGGATAGGGAGGGACGAATGATTGAATGACGGTATGATCTTGATTTGATTTCCCCGATGCACCAAGATTCCTCTCCCATGTGCTCATCACAGCCTGATCTTCATTAACTAACACCCCTACTGTATGGTTTTGTTTATCTTTTTGCCCCGTCTCCCCCTCCCCCCTTCCCCCTACAGGGCAACAGCAGGCACCAGCCCCAGCATTTTCCAAATCCCAGGATAGAGTGTTTCAAACTGAGGTAAGTGCTTGTAGGCTGGAAAAGTGTTTTTCACTTTGGTTTAGAAATTTGTCTCACTGCCATTTCTCAAACGCAGTTCAAGGTAGATTGTATCATTTTTCCCCCATTTCCAGTCGTTTCAAAATGAATCAGTGCAGATCTTTATTCATCAATGGGTTTGAAATCGCAATGAAAAACAAAACCAGAATGGAATGCACTCCCTCGATCGTCATGCTGTTTTCTCCTCTGCATGTTGCTATGGACAATCCTAACAACTTTCCCCGGTTCCCATTTCCCCACTGACCTTCCCCACTGACCCACTTCCCCTGGGCCTCACATTCCCTGTCCCTGGCTGTCCCTGGTTCTTACATTCCCTGGTTCCCACTGCCCCTGGTTCTCACTGTCCCTGGTTCCCACTGTCCCTGGTTCTCACATTCCCTGGTTCCCACCGCCCCTAGTTCTCACATTCCCTGGTTCCAACTGTCCCTGGTTCTCACTTTCCCTGGTGCCTCCTTTCCCTGGTTCTCACATTCCCTGGTTCCCACCGTCCCAGGTTCTCACATTCCCTGGTTCCCACCGTCCCAGGTTCCCACTGTCCCTGGTTCCCACTGTCCATGGTTCCCACCCTCCCAGCTTCCTGCTGTCCCTGGTTCTCACTTTCCCTGGTGCCTCCTTTCCCTGGTTCCCACCGTCCCAGGTTCTCACTGTCCCTGGTTCCCACTGTCCCTGGTTCCCACTGTCCCTGGTTCTCACTTTCCCTGGTGCCTCCTTTCCCTGGTTCCCACTGTCCCTGGTTCTCACTGTCCCAGCTTCCCGCTGTCCCAGGTTCTCACTTTCCCTGGTTTTCACTTTCCTTGGTGCCTCCTTTCCCTGGTTCCCACTGTCCCTGGTTCTCACTGTCCCAGCTTCCCGCTGTCCCTGCTTCTCACTTTCCCTGGTTCTCACTTTCCCTGGTGCCTCCTTTCCCTGGTTCCCATACCTTGTTGGGACCAATTTTTCCCAATCATTTTGAAAGTGTGCCATAATTGGTCCATTGTCCATCAGCGGTGTCAAATTAAAAGCAGCATAAACAAAACATGTTTCTTTTTTGTTTGCTTGTTTCTTGTGTAGGTATCGCAGCAGAACCGGCCCACAAGCACCACGAGTGAGTACAAGAATTCAAATCAATTGTTTGAAAGTTTTTCTCAGACGAAGGGTGTTAAAGCCCCTACACAACATTGGTAAGATCGAAAAACAGAAATGTTCATAGATTTACACGAAACTGTTTGAAGTTTGAAGATGGATATAATAGAATATAATAGAATATATAATAGATATAATAGAAACCTCGCAATGAAATATTTCTGTCTAAAATGCTGTATTTTTGGAGAAAAGAGTAAAATAAACCGGAACAGTCCATTGAATGCTGCATTTTCGCGAAACAAAAGAAATGTTTTTTCACGATTTCCTCGAGACTCGATTGGCAGATTGAGCTGAAACTTTCACAGGTTTGCTATTTCATGCATATGTTGGATCAGACAACGTATGGATGCTATTCTTTGACCTCGACCAATGTTGTGCTATCCCTTTAATTGCAACGTTGCTATGTGCCTCTTTTACTCTCGCTTTTCATCGGCGATTATTTTCATTTTTTTATTTTTATTTTTCATTGTAGGTCTGGATTCCCATGGAAGTAGGGACAGTTCATACAACTCAGCTCCCGATGTAAGTCTGAGACAGCCAGAATCTGTCCATAGTAATGGCAATATAATGGTTCAATGCTTCTAGCTGGCGCCCCCACCCTGGCAAAGACTGGTTGACTGTTTGGGAAGGCTACCATCTAAAGTTTGGATAGCTCAGATGGTAAAAGTTCATGGTGTGCAAAACAAACCCAGGTCTCGGGGCTAGGTTACGGTCCAGTCAAAGTTTTCTTTGCCTTTTTGCAAAATTTGACAAATGTTCCCAGTCAGTTTTTCCTCCTTTTGTGTGGCTCATATTAATTATCCTTAAATAACTCGGATGTAATAGAGTGCTAAAGGTCTGAGTCCCGGGTCCTGTCAACGTTATTGATTCAAAAATGAGCATCCTTCACGGTTTTGATTTCATCGTCTTGAAAGCTGATCCTGTTGAAATTCAACAAGGGTTTGCCCTACTTGAGGCAAACATTCACACTGTACATGTAGATTCAGTGCTTTGCCCAATAGCCTGCTGAGCATACAGCGTCAATATGTACATTGAGTATAGGGCAAATCTTAATTGAACTACGTTCTCATGGATGGAGAAATCATAATCATATCTATGACCAGTGTTATAGCTGGGGTATTTATAGTGGTGTTTTAAATTTCACCAACTAGAAGTCATTCTCGTGAACGTAGCCTGTGATTAGCGGCTACGGTCAAAATGATGACAACAAAACTTGTATTACATGTACATGTACTGTTGTAGATACCAATAAATTATCTTTACTACAAGTTTTGTTGTATAAATCATTAATGAACAAGTAAAGTGAACAACAAAAGTAATGTAAAGTGACATGACACAACACGTCTTTGCCCACACTGTATACTGCACAGTGCACATGCAAAGCGGCTGCATACGCATATGCTGCACTACTCAAGCCTGATCGGAACATCCAGAAGACAGATACACTACAAAAAAAGTACAATTCATTTTACTACCGGAACCAAACATAGATTGGGATAATAATGGGGTGAAATTAGTGCCGGTCGGAAGCATTGTTTTTCACCAGGAGTGGTGGACGGAAATTACCCGTGCTGGTCGACCCCGTCCACCGCCGACCAGCGTAGCTATAACACTGTCTATGACCGTGTCATTTATTTTGTCTGCTGGACAGGAACCAGATCAGGAGAAGTATTATCCCTCATCGCAATCGCCATCCGTTGGTCCCCCCGTTGCAAAAAGGCCAGAGACACCCAGTCAACGCGATAGACTTGTAAGTGGAACTACTTTTATTCTCACTAATTTAGTTTTGGGGAGGGAGGTTGGGGGGTTGATTCTGGAAACTATTCTATAGACCTGCATCCTCAAGTTACTCTGTAGACTGATGCAGACAATTGATGATGCGACTCTGTGGATATTGGCTTCACTCTAAAAAGGAAAGGAAATTTTCACGACTTTTCTCTGTTGATGAATGTGGTTTTTATGTTCTTGTTATATCAATATCAAAAGGTCTCTTTTTATGGAAACTGAAGTCTGAGTTTCGTTTGTTACGTACGGCACGGGATGCCTTTGTTGGGGATATAGGAATGGGCTTTTAAGGGATGCTTTCAACATTTTGAAATTGGCAATGTAATTGAAATTTTAATTGTAATTGAAATTGTTATTGTAATTGAAATTGTGAATGTAACAATAACTTTAAATTTGAAATGTAATTACATGTATTTTAATTGGATATTTTTTAAAGTAGTGTATGTAATTTTGTCCCTGTACTGGGTTGATACAATTCAATTATTGATTGGCATCTTGTCAGTATTAGAGAATAAACCATTTATCCATCTATCTGTCTATCATGTATTTGTTTGCTCATTCTGTAGAAACGGTTGTCGCAGGTCTACGACCAGCTCCCGCATTTCAACCCCCCGAAGCCAGCACCCCCTATGCCCATCCGATCACCCGCCCCCTTGCCCCCGATTCCCAAGCTCTCGTCGCCCTACGGCCAGCACAAGGTGCCCCCGGCCACCCCCAAGGAGGAAGAGCAGTCCACCTACTTGGAGTTTGATGACCCGATGCCCGCCGACCTGCCCGGCTTGCCTCCACCACCCCCGCCGACCGATTCGCAGAGGTGAGAAGATTCATTAGATACTATCCAATATCCCCCAGAGAAAAAAACCTCTCCTCTCCTCTCCATTCCCCTCTCCCCTCCCCTCCTCTCCTCTCTCCCCTCCATTCCCTTCGCCTCCCCTCCCCTCTCCTCTCCTCTCCTCTCCTCTCCTCTCCTCTCCTCTCCTCTCCTCTCCTCTCCTCTCCTCTCCTCTCCTCTCCTCTCCTCTCCTCTCCTCTCCTCTCCTCTCCTCTCCTCTCCTCTCCTCTCCTCTCCTCTCCTCTCCTCTCCTCTCCTCTCCTATCTCCTCTCCTCTCCTCTCCTCTCCTCTCCTCTCCTCTCCTCTCCTCTCCTCTCCTCTCCTCTCCTCTCCTCTCCTCTCCTCTCCTCTCCTCTCCTCTCCTCTCCTCTCCTCTCCTCTCCTCTCCTCTCCTCTCCTCTCCTCTCCTCTCCTCTCCTCTCCTCTCCTCTCCTCTCCTCTCCTCTCCTCTCCTCTCCTCTCCTCTCCTCTCCTCTCCTCTCCTCTCCTCTCTGCTCTGCTCTCCTCTCCTCTCCTCTCCTCTCCTCTCCTCTCCTCTCCTCTCCTCTCCTCTCCTCTCCTCTCCTCTCCTCTCCTCTCCTCTCCTCTCCTCTCCTCTCCTCTCCTCTCCTCTCCTCTCCTCTCCTCTCCTCTCCTCTCCTCTCCTCTCCTCTCCTCTCCTATCTCCTCTCCTCTCCTCTCCTCTCCTCTCCTCTCCTCTCCTCTCCTCTCCTCTCCTCTCCTCTCCTCTCCTCTCCTCTCCTCTCCTCTCCTCTCCTCTCCTCTCCTCTCCTCTCCTCTCCTCTCCTCTCCTCTCCTCTCCTCTCCTCTCCTCTCCTCTCCTCTCCTCTCCTCTCCTCTCCTCTCCTCTCCTCTCCTCTCCTCTCCTCTCCTCTCCGCTCTGCTCTGCTCTCCTCTCCTCTCCTCTCCTCTCCTCTCCTCTCCTCTCCTCTCCTCTCCTCTCCTCTCCTCTCCTCTCCTCTCCTCTCCTCTCCTCTCCTCTCCTCTCCTCTCCTCTCCTCTCCTCTCCTCTGCTCTGCTCTCCTCTCCTCTCCTCTCCTCTCCTCTCCTCTCCTCTCCTCTCTGCTCTGCTCTGCTCTGCTCTGCTCTACTCTGCTCTCCTCTGCTCTCCTCTGCTCTCCTCTGCTCTCCTCTCCTCTCCTCTCCTCTCTCCCCTCTTTCTCCCCTCCTCTCTACTCTTCTCTTCTTCCCTCTCTTCTTTCCTTTGTTTGAAATTAAGTTCTACTTAATACAAGAAATGAAACATACAGTGGAATGTCGCTATAACAAACATCCCAGGATCCATGAAAATTGTTCTGTATAGCGGTCGTTCGTTATAGCAGTTGCCACCGCATATCCAAGGATGTATATGTTGGGAGCCGAAGGGCATGTTCGTTATAGCCGAATGTTCGGTATATATATTCGGCATTCGTTATAGCGACGTTCCACTGTATTACTGATTAACTAATTAACTGGGAAACTAATCATTGTTTCAACTTGGCCTAAAGGTTAAATGTTTTTTGGGGGCTGTCGGGACAGGGTCCCAGACTGCAGGATTACAATGAACCTTTGCCATAAAGGACCTACCAATCAGATTAGGAATGAGCAGCATTTGTGGCGCTCCAGAAATCTCCTGAAAGTCAGCAAATTCCAAATGGCACTGAGATGCTCTCAGATCTCTCATGTCTCCCTCTTCTTTCCCCCCCCCCCCCATCCCCCCATCCCCCCCTCTGTCCGTCTGCTCCAGGCCCCAGGAGGTCAAGTCTACCATCCCAATCCCGAGGCAAGCGGAGGAGAGGTACGCCCCCAATCCTGTCAGGCAAGCTCCGCCCCCTGGCAAGCGCCCCATCCCGAAACCTCGCAATCCACAGAAATAAGTCCATCAGAGCCGAACTGAGAACAAATGATGACGGCCAGAGCATACTGGTCGAAACGTCGAGTTACCACTCAGGTTCTTTTCAGAACCAAACCTCTTCCTTTAAGAGACCTGATACATGGTGTTACCGCAAACCTTCCTATACATGTATATAACAAAAATAGCACTTTTCTATTGGATCAAGCCATTTGGGCTTGCGTAAGCATCGGCATATTTTTTTTTTTTTTTTTATATTTAAAAAAATAAATAAACTCAGACCATTTAAAAAGAACTAAGGCAGTCTCAAGAGTATGCACTTGTTTTATACCCAGTATGATTCCACATATGGGGCAGATGTACTTGCAATGTAGGCCAGAAAGGAATTGTTTGTCAAAGCTGAGAGCAAGACTTTTTGACGAAACTGGGCGGCTGTAGCTCGAAGATTCTACGCACGGCCGCAGAAAACCATATAATTTGAATTATTTCTATTTAGTTGGCATCAAGGAATTTCACTAACGCTGTACATGTTTTGTATATGAACACTCCTTAATTCATTGATAAACAATTTTTATATTTTGAAAAATAGTGCGTCAGTGTCCAATATTGCGCTTAATTAAAGCTTTTTGGATGGTATCATTTTTATATCAGAAACATCTGTTTACCCACCACACATGACCAGGGTCTTCGGGTTTTTTAATTCATATTTTTTACATCATGAAGATTTGTACAGTTGTCAGAAACTTGCCTTAAATGCAACAAAAACTTGTGTAGAAAATGCAATTTTAGTGGAATGTCCTTTTTATTTGATTTTTCCTCTGTGATTAAATACATGTACCTCTTCTTCAAACATCAGGCATTTGAATTGGGCCTTTCAGCGGGTTGACTCAGAAGTACTTTATGAATACCTTAATTTACTTTTTTTAATTCACTTTTTTTTTAGACTATGAGGGAGGCAATGGCGAGGTGAGCATACTTAAATGAAATTTAGGGTTCTCTTTCGTCAATGGAGAGCCGGTGGGCACAGGTACATTGTAATTAAGTGTTTCTGATATTGCACTTGACTTGCTGTCACTTGTCCCGTGTGGATAGACAGTGTGGGATCGAATTACACTTTAGCTGATCTCTGATCGCCGCTAAAGGCCAATTTTGTCTATGTGTTAGAAATCTATGCAAAGGTTTGCGACTGATCTTAAGGAACTGAACTGGGAGAATACGGTAAGCATTGTCGCACAAGGAAGCAGGAGTTGCGGGTTGGAAATCCCGCCCGAGCTACCTGAATGATTTCATCAGGCATCGGGCAAAGCACTGACTACGCGGTGCTTATTACGTCGAGCATGGCAAACCCTTCATTGACAAAAAAACATGGTGGCAAAACTGGCAATGGTAATGGATATATGTACGAGTCAGACAAAATGTCCACGGCTGTAGCTACGATGGCAAAGCTTAGTGTACATGTGTATAATGACTCAGCCTGATACTGCATTGAATCCTTATCTGTCTGCCTGTCTGGGGCACCATCTTGCTAGCTTGGCATAGCAAATCGTAAATTATTAAATCTATAAATACTCAGAAAAACTAAAAGCAACTTGCCTCTGGAGACAAGGAGATAGGTCTTCCTGGAAGAATTGGTGACATTGTAAAAAGACATTCAGAACAAGGGCCGCTGTATAGCAAATCTCCTTAACCCTAACGCTTTGCACCTCCCGCACAGGACATACCACAATTTACCACAGTGCCCTCAGGCGTGCAGGCTCACATACCACATGATACCACAAAAACCACGCTGTGGTATGTCATGGTGTATGACCCTTATCCTCCCACAGGAAAAAAACATGCATGGTTAACTGTGGTTTCAATGCCGGTTAGGGTTTTAAGTCGGCAAATTCTAGTGGAAAGAATCGAACAGGCGTTTGCTATGCAGTAATCTACAACAAAATGGAAAAAAATATGAATTATGAATGCAAAAAAGACTTAACTTTTTTTATTGGGGTGGTCTGGATTGGGTACGTATAATAATTGTTCTGTATAAAAATACAAAAAGACCTGTATGATTAACTCGTAAGAACTGCCTCTGAGGAACTTGTCAGAAGATTGTACCCAGATTGACAATAAAGAAAATGCCAAGAAAGTTTCCTTGTCCAACTGGTGTCTTTAATCATCAACAACTTGAATCTGAAGCCGTGTTCCCACTGGACTTTCTCTACCGCGACATTCCTGAATGCTAGTTTACCACGCGTTCCCACGTGGACTATTATTTACGCCGACGGAATGTTTATTCGCCGTGAAGCGAGGAGAATGTCCGACTATTGAGGGTGCTGTGTACAAGTAACCTTTGCCCTGGGAGGGATATGACGTACTTTTCGGAGATATATGATATGACGCTTAACCACCGTCGTTGAGCCATGCTGGTACCCCGTAAATTGTGTGGGTACTACACAAGGACGTGTTTTGTAAACCAGCGTAGGTTAGGCTTAGGGCGCTACGGTTAGGGTTATGGTTACGGATAGCGTTAGAGTTCGGGTTGGGTTAGCGTTACTGATAGAGTTAGGATTGGGATTAGGATTAGGGTTAGGTTCAGGATTAGGGTTTTTAGGGTTAGGTTCAGGATTAGGGTTGTTAGGGTTAGGATTGGGATAAGGGTTAGGGTTGTTTCGTGCTTGTGCCTGTAACTACCTGAGAAATGCATGAATGGTTAAGTGTCATACGTCGTGCACGCGTGACGCTTATATATGCCTCACTTTTCGCGCTGAAATCGTAACGTTGTATAGCCAGCTACCGGCATGTACATTGTGTACATGTACATGTACTGACTAGTACTACTGCCACTGGGTACAACACGCCACATTGTATTTTGATTGATTGAAATAAAGCAATTTTTCTATTGATGAATCCTTTAAAATGTGAAATTTAATATAATATATAACATGAAAAAAATAAAAATAAATAAGGACAAAAATGGTTAATTAGGTCTTTTGAATGAGGTCAAAGGTCTAGGTTGCAGGTTCGATCCCATAGGATGCAACATTACAGTTTTCTTCTTCAAATTACCAAGTACAAACACAACCTGTAAGTATTTGAAATTTCGACCAAACGTCAACTGGTGCACATGGCGTGTCGTGGGTGTCCCAGGGTCTGTTACTTCAAGGTTGCAGGTTTGATTCCCAGGGATGTAACGTTACATTTTTCTTCTCCAAATTACCAAGTACAAATCCAACCTATAAGTATCTGAAATTTCGACCAAAAGTCAACTGGTGCGCATGGCGTGTCGTAGGTGTCCTAGGGTCTGTAACCTCAAGGTTGCAGGTTCGATCCCCGAGGATGTAACAGAACATTTTTCTTCTTCAAATTACCAAGTACAAACCCAACCTACAAGTATCTGAAATTTCGACCAAAAATCAACTGTTGCGCATGGCGTGGCGTGGGTGTCCCAGGGTCTGTAATTTCAAGGTTGCAAGTTCGATCCTAAGGGATGTAACGTTACATTTTTCTTCTCCAAATTATCAAGTACAAACCCAACCTATAAGTACATGTATCTGAAATTTGAACGAAAAATCAACTGGTGCGCATGGCGTTCGTTGGTGTCCCAGGGTCTGTAACCTTAAGGTTGCAGGTTCGATTCCCAGGGATGCAACAGTTAGATTTATACTTTTAACACTTGATACAAATAAAGCAACACAACTCCCAGATTGGTAAGACTGCGGGCTGCAGCAACCGGAAATCGCTCTGTCCAGATCCCGCTGTTGAAGATTAGCTTGGTAGAGCAGAATGAAATAATATAAAAGAAAAGAAGCGTTATAAAGAACCAAAGATGCGAATAGACTTAACACCAAGCTTTCCTTACAGATTAGATTAGATCAGATTAATCTTGAGACGTTCTGTTTTCTGGATCAATGTTTGTTTTATTGACCTAGCCCTCCTAGAGCAAGACTAACTTCTGTACTATAGTGAGGAACTAAAGTTTCCATCTCTGATACATCTGACTCTAGACATATACATCAAAACCTCAGAAAATCTTTCTTATAGATTTTTAAGGGATCACCTTCCGAATGCTTTCGCCCTTCAAAATGAAATTATATAATACAATGTCAGGTTAATACTAACACACTCCGAGTGCCTCGAATGTGATACAAGCGAATATAACTTCTACCGTTACGGTTTAACGAACCTTGTGAATCTCACGGCTAATAAAGAACTACGAGTCATGTTCTGCACGAACTTAGCATTATGACCACGTCCTTCCTTCAACAAGGGGAAAGGGCTTGAAAATTCAAGGATGTCAGAAATTTCCGACCTAGGCGAATAATCATCCTGAAACAAGATCGCCCAAGATCGTCCGTCCGTCCGTCCGTCCGTCCGTCCGTCCGTCCGTCCGTCCGTCCGTCCGTCCGTCCGTCCGTCCGTCCGTCCGTCCGTCCGTCCGTCCGTCCGTTGCAGGTTCGATCCCCGAGGATGTAACAGAACATTTTTCTTCTTCAAATTACCAAGTACAAACTCAACCTATAAGTATCTGAAATTTCGACCAAAAGTCAACTGGTGCGCATGGCATGGCGTGGGTGTCCCAGGGTCTGTAACTTCAAGGTTGCAGGTTCGATCCCGAGGATGTAACAGAACATTTTTCTTCTTCAAATTACCAAGTACAAACTCAACCTATAAGTATCTGAAATTTCGACCAAAAGTCAACTGGTGCGCATGGCGTGGCGTGGGTGTCCCAGGGTCTGTAACTTCAAGGTTGCAGGTTCGATCCCCAGGGATGTAACGTAACATTTTCTTCTTTAAATTACCAAGTACAAACCCAACCTATAAGTATCTGAAATTTCGACCAAATGTCAACTAATGCGCATGGCGTGTCGTGGGTGTCCCAGGGTCTGTAACCTCAAGGTTGCAGGTTCGATCCCCAGGGATGTAACGTAACATTTTCTTCTTCAAATTACCAATTACAAACCCAACATATAAGTATCTGAAATTTCGACCAAAAGTCAACTGGTGCGCATGGCGTGTCGTGGGTGTCCCAGGGTCTGTAACATCAAGGTTGCACGTTCGATCCCCATGGATGTAACGTAACATTTTTCTTCTCCAAATTACCAAGTACAATCCCATCATATAAGTATCTGAAATTTCGACCGAAATTCAACTGGTGCGCATGGCGTGTCGTAGGTGTCCTAGGGTATGTAACTTCAAGGTTGCAGGTTCGATCCCCGAGGATGTAACAGAACATTTTTCTACTTCAAATTACCAAGTACAAACCCAACCTATAAGTATCTGAAATTTCGAATAAAAGTCAACTGGTGCGCATGGCGTGGCGTGGGTGTCCCAGGGTCTGTAACTTCAAGGTTGCAGGTTCGATCCCCGAGGATGTAACAGAACATTTTTCTTCTTCAAATTACCAAGTACAAACTCAACCTATAAGTATCTGAAATTTCGACCAAAAGTCAACTGGTGCGCATGGCGTGGCGTGGGTGTCCCAGGGTCTGTAACTTCAAGGTTGCAGGTTCGATCCCGAGGATGTAACAGAACATTTTTCTTCTTCAAATTATCAATTACAAACCCAACCTGTAAGTATCTGCAATTTCGACCAAAAGTCAACTGGTGCGCATGGCGTGTCGTGGGTGTCCCAGGGTCTGTAACCTCAAGGTTGCAGGTTCGATCCCCAGGGATGTAACGTAACATTTTCTTCTTCAAATTACCAATTACAAACCCAACCTGTAAGTATCTGAAATTTCGACCAAAAGTCAACTGGTGCACATGGCGTTGCGTGGGTGTCCCAGGGTCTGTAACCTCAAGGTTGCAGGTTCGATCCCCAGGGATGTAACGTAACATTTTCTTCTTCAAATTACCAATTACAAACCCAACCTGTAAGTATCTGAAATTTCGACCAAAAGTCAACTGGTGCACATGGCGTTGCGTGGGTGTCCTAGGGTCTGTAACTTCAAGGTTGCAGGTTCGATCCCCGAGGATGTAACAGAACATTTTTCTTCTTCAAATTACCAAGTACAAACTCAACCTATAAGTATCTGAAATTTCGACCAAAAGTCAACTGGTGCGCATGGCGTGGCGTGGGTGTCCCAGGGTCTGTAACCTCAAGGTTGCAGGTTCGATCCCCAGGGATGTAACGTAACATTTTCTTCTTCAAATTACCAATTACAAACCCAACATATAAGTATCTGAAATTTCGACCAAAAGTCAACTGGTGCGCATGGCGTGTCGTGGGTGTCCCAGGTTCTGTAACCTCAAGGTTGCACGTTCGATCCCCAGGGATGTAACGTAACATTTTTCTTCTCCAAATTACCAATTACAAACCCAACCTGTAAGTATCTGAAATTTCGACCAAAAGTCAACTGGTGCATATGGCGTTGCGTGGGTGTCCCAGGGTCTGTAACTTCAAGGTTGCACGTTCGATCCCGAGGGATGTAACGTAACATTTTCTTCTTCAAATTACCCATTACAAACCCAACCTGTAAGTATCTGAAATTTCGACCAAAAGTCAACTGGTGCATATGGCGTTGCGTTGGTGTCCCAGGGTCTGTAACTTCAAGGTTGCACGTTCGATCCCCAGGGATGTAACGTAACATTTTTCTTCTCCAAATTACCAAGTACAAACCCAACATATAAGTATCTGAAATTTCGACCAAAAGTCAACTGGTGCGCATGGCGTGTCGTAGGTGTCCTAGGGTCTGTAACTTCAAGGTTGCAGGTTCGATCCCCGAGGATGTAACAGAACATTTTTCTGCTTCAAATTACCAAGTACAAACTCAACCTATAAGTATCTGAAATTTCGACCAAAAGTCAACTGGTGCGCCTGGCGTGGCGTGGGTGTCCCAGGGTCTGTAACTTCAAGGTTGCAGGTTCGATCCCCAGGGATGTAACGTAACATTTTCTTCTTTAAATTACCAAGTACAAACCCAACCTATAAGTATCTGAAATTTCGACCAAAAGTCAACTGGTGCGCATGGCGTGGCGTGGGTGTCCCATGATCTGTAACTTCAAGGTTGCAGGTTCGATCCCCAGGGATGTAACGTAACATTTTCTTCTTCAAATTACCAAGTACAAACCCAACCTATAAGTATCTGAAATTTCGACCAAATGTCAACTAATGCGCATGGCGTGTCGTGGGTGTCCCAGGGTAGGTAACCTCAAGGTTGCAGGTTCGATCCCCAGGGATGTAACGTAACATTTTCTTCTTCAAATTACCAATTACAAACCCAACATATAAGTATCTGAAATTTCGACCAAAAGTCAACTGGTGCGCATGGCGTGTCGTGGGTGTCCCAGGTTCTGTAACCTCAAGGTTGCACGTTCGATCCCCAGGGATGTAACGTAACATTTTTCTTCTCCAAATTACCAATTACAAACCCAACCTGTAAGTATCTGAAATTTCGACCAAAAGTCAACTGGTGCACATGGCGTTGCGTGGGTGTCCCAGGGTCTGTAACTTCAAGGTTGCACGTTCGATCCCGAGGGATGTAACGTAACATTTTCTTCTTCAAATTACCCATTACAAACCCAACCTGTAAGTATCTGAAATTTCGACCAAAAGTCAACTGGTGCATATGGCGTTGCGTTGGTGTCCCAGGGTCTGTAACTTCAAGGTTGCACGTTCGATCCCCAGGGATGTAACAGAACATTTTTCTTCTCCAAATTACCAAGTACAAACCCAACCTGTAAGTATCTGAAATTTCGACCAAAAGTCAACTGGTGCGCATGGCGTGTCGTGGGTGTCCCAGGGTTTGTAACTTCAAGGTTGCAGGTTCGATCCCCGAGGATGTAACAGAACATTTTTCTTCTTCAAATTACCAAGTACAAACCCAACCTGTAAGTATCTGAAATTTCGACCAAAAGTCAACTGGTGCGCATGGCGTGTCGTAGGTGTCCTAGGGTCTGTAACTTCAAGGTTGCAGGTTCGATCCCCGAGGATGTAACAGAACATTTTTCTGCTTCAAATTACCAAGTACAAACTCAACCTATAAGTATCTGAAATTTCGACCAAAAGTCAACTGGTGCGCCTGGCGTGGCGTGGGTGTCCCAGGGTCTGTAACTTCAAGGTTGCAGGTTCGATCCCCAGGGATGTAACGTAACATTTTCTTCTTTAAATTACCAAGTACAAACCCAACCTATAAGTATCTGAAATTTCGACCAAAAGTCAACTGGTGCGCATGGCGTGGCGTGGGTGTCCCATGATCTGTAACTTCAAGGTTGCAGGTTCGATCCCCAGGGATGTAACGTAACATTTTCTTCTTCAAATTACCAAGTACAAACCCAACCTATAAGTATCTGAAATTTCGACCAAATGTCAACTAATGCGCATGGCGTGTCGTGGGTGTCCCAGGGTAGGTAACCTCAAGGTTGCAGGTTCGATCCCCAGGGATGTAACGTAACATTTTCTTCTTCAAATTACCAATTACAAACCCAACATATAAGTATCTGAAATTTCGACCAAAAGTCAACTGGTGCGCATGGCGTGTCGTGGGTGTCCCAGGTTCTGTAACCTCAAGGTTGCACGTTCGATCCCCAGGGATGTAACGTAACATTTTTCTTCTCCAAATTACCAATTACAAACCCAACCTGTAAGTATCTGAAATTTCGACCAAAAGTCAACTGGTGCACATGGCGTTGCGTGGGTGTCCCAGGGTCTGTAACCTCAAGGTTGCAGGTTCGATCCCCAGGGATGTAACGTAACATTTTCTTCTTCAAATTACCAATTACAAACCCAACCTGTAAGTATCTGAAATTTCGACCAAAAGTCAACTGGTGCATATGGCGTTGCGTTGGTGTCCCAGGGTCTGTAACTTCAAGGTTGCACGTTCGATCCCCAGGGATGTAACAGAACATTTTTCTTCTCCAAATTACCAAGTACAAACCCAACATATAAGTATCTGAAATTTCGACCAAAAGTCAACTGGTGCGCATGGCGTGTCGTAGGTGTCCTAGGGTCTGTAACTTCAAGGTTGCAGGTTCGATCCCCGAGGATGTAACAGAACATTTTTCTGCTTCAAATTACCAAGTACAAACTCAACCTATAAGTATCTGAAATTTCGACCAAAAGTCAACTGGTGCGCATGGCGTGGCGTGGGTGTCCCAGGGTCTGTAACTTCAAGGTTGCAGGTTCGATCCCCGAGGATGTAACAGAACATTTTTCTTCTTCAAATTACCAAGTACAAACTCAACCTATAAGTATCTGAAATTTCGACCAAAAGTCAACTGGTGCGCATGGCGTGGCGTGGGTGTCCCAGGGTCTGTAACTTCAAGGTTGCAGGTTCGATCCCCAGGGATGTAACGTAACATTTTTCTTCTCCAACTTACCAATTACAAACCCAACCTGTAAGTATCTGAAATTTCGACCAAAAGTCAACTGGTGCACATGGCGTTGCGTGGGTGTCCCAGGGTCTGTAACTTCAAGGGTGCAGGTTCGATCCCCGAGGATGTAACAGAACATTTTTCTTCTTCAAATTACCAATTACAAACCCAACCTGTAAGTATCTGAAATTTCGACCAAAAGTCAACTGGTGCACATGGCGTTGCGTGGGTGTCCCAGGGTCTGTAACTTCAAGGTTGCACGTTCGATCCCCAGGGATGTAACGTAACATTTTTCTACTCCAAATTACCAAGTACAAACCCAACATGTAAGTATCTGAAAGTAGGTCTCCTAGGGTCTGTAACTTCAAGGTTGCAGGTTCGATCCCCGAGGATGTGACAGAACATTTTTCTTCTTCAAATTACCAAGTACAAACTCAACCTCTAAGTATCTGAAATTTCGACCAAAAGTCAACTGGTGCGCATGGCGTGGCGTGGGTGTCCCAGGGTCTGTAACTTCAAGGTTGCGGGTTCGATCCCCAGGGATGTAACGTAACATTTTCTTCTTCAAATTACCAAGTAGAAACCCAACCTATAAGTATCTGAAATTTCGACCAAAAGTCAACTAATGCGCATGGCGTGTCGTGGGTGTCTCAGGGTCTGTAACCTCAAGGTTGCAGGTTCGATCCCCAGGGATGTAACGTAACATTTTCTTCTTCAAATTACCAATTACAAACCCAAAATATAAGTATCTCAAATTTCGACCAAAAGTCAACTGGTGCGCATGGCGTGTCGTGGGTGTCCCAGGTTCTGTAACCTCAAGGTTGCACGTTCGATCCCCAGGGATGTAACGTAACATTTTTCTTCTCCAAATTTCCAATTACAAACCCAACCTGTTAGTATCTGAAATTTCGACCAAAAGTCAACTGGTGCACATGGCGTTGCGTGGGTGTCCCAGGGTCTGTAACTTCAAGGTTGCACGTTCGATCCCCAGGGATGTAACGTAACATTTTCTTCTTCAAATTACCCATTACAAACCCAACCTGTAAGTATCTGAAATTTCGACCAAAAGTCAACTGGTGCATATGGCGTTGCGTGGGTGTCCCAGGGTCTGTAACTTCAAGGTTGCACGTTCGATCCCCAGGGATGTAACGTAACAGTTTTCTTCTCCAAATTATCAAGTACAAACCCAACCTATAAGTATCTGAAATTTCGACCAAATGAGTATCTGAAATTTCGACCAAATGTCAACTAATGCGCATGGCGTGTCGTGGGTGTCCCAGGGTCTGTAACCTCAAGGTTGCAGGTTCGATCCCCAGGGATGTAACGTAACATTTTCTTCTTCAAATTACCAATTACAAACCCAACATATAAGTATCTGAAATTTTGACCAAAAGTCAACTGGTGCGCATGGCGTGTCGTGGGTGTCCCAGGGTCCCGTCCGTCCGTCCGTCCGTCCGTCCGTCCGTCCGTCCGTCCGTCCGTCCGTCCGTCCGTCCGTCCGTCCGTCCGTCCGTCCGTCCGTCCGTCCGTCCGTCCGTCCGTCCGTCCGTCCGTCCGTCCGTCCGTCCGTCCGTCCGTCCGTCCGTCCGTCCGTCCGTCCGTCCGTCCGTCCGTCCGTCCGTCCGTCCGTCCGTCCGTCCGTCCGTCCGTCCGTCCGTCCGTCCGTCCGTCCGTCCGTCCGTCCGTCCGTCCGTCCGTCCGTCCGTCCGTCCGTCCGTCCGTCCGTCCGTCCGTCCGTCCGTCCGTCCGTCCGTCCGTCCGTCCGTCCGTCCGTCCGTCCGTCCGTCCGTCCGTCCGTCCGTCCGTCCGTCCGTCCGTCCGTCCGTCCGTCCGTCCGTCCGTCCGTCCGTCCGTCCGTCCGTCCGTCCGTCCGTCCGTCCGTCCGTCCGTCCGTCCGTCCGTCCGTCCGTCCGTCCGTCCGTCCGTCCGTCCGTCCGTCCGTCCGTCCGTCCGTCCGTCCGTCCGTCCGTCCGTCCGTCCGTCCGTCCGTCCGTCCGTCCGTCCGTCCGTCCGTCCGTCCGTCCGTCCGTCCGTCCGTCCGTCCGTCCGTCCGTCCGTCCGTCCGTCCGTCCGTCCGTCCGTCCGTCCGTCCGTCCGTCCGTCCGTCCGTCCGTCCGTCCGTCCGTCCGTCCGTCCGTCCGTCCGTCCGTCCGTCCGTCCGTCCGTCCGTCCGTCCGTCCGTCCGTCCGTCCGTCCGTCCGTCCGTCCGTCCGTCCGTCCGTCCGTCCGTCCGTCCGTCCGTCCGTCCGTCCGTCCGTCCGTCCGTCCGTCCGTCCGTCCGTCCGTCCGTCCGTCCGTCCGTCCGTCCGTCCGTCCGTCCGTCCGTCCGTCCGTCCGTCCGTCCGTCCGTCCGTCCGTCCGTCCGTCCGTCCGTCCGTCCGTCCGTCCGTCCGTCCGTCCGTCCGTCCGTCCGTCCGTCCGTCCGTCCGTCCGTCCGTCCGTCCGTCCGTCCGTCCGTCCGTCCGTCCGTCCGTCCGTCCGTCCGTCCGTCCGTCCGTCCGTCCGTCCGTCCGTCCGTCCGTCCGTCCGTCCGTCCGTCCGTCCGTCCGTCCGTCCGTCCGTCCGTCCGTCCGTCCGTCCGTCCGTCCGTCCGTCCGTCCGTCCGTCCGTCCGTCCGTCCGTCCGTCCGTCCGTCCGTCCGTCCGTCCGTCCGTCCGTCCGTCCGTCCGTCCGTCCGTCCGTCCGTCCGTCCGTCCGTCCGTCCGTCCGTCCGTCCGTCCGTCCGTCCGTCCGTCCGTCCGTCCGTCCGTCCGTCCGTCCGTCCGTCCGTCCGTCCGTCCGTCCGTCCGTCCGTCCGTCCGTCCGTCCGTCCGTCCGTCCGTCCGTCCGTCCGTCCGTCCGTCCGTCCGTCCGTCCGTCCGTCCGTCCGTCCGTCCGTCCGTCCGTCCGTCCGTCCGTCCGTCCGTCCGTCCGTCCGTCCGTCCGTCCGTCCGTCCGTCCGTCCGTCCGTCCGTCCGTCCGTCCGTCCGTCCGTCCGTCCGTCCGTCCGTCCGTCCGTCCGTCCGTCCGTCCGTCCGTCCGTCCGTCCGTCCGTCCGTCCGTCCGTCCGTCCGTCCGTCCGTCCGTCCGTCCGTCCGTCCGTCCGTCCGTCCGTCCGTCCGTCCGTCCGTCCGTCCGTCCGTCCGTCCGTCCGTCCGTCCGTCCGTCCGTCCGTCCGTCCGTCCGTCCGTCCGTCCGTCCGTCCGTCCGTCCGTCCGTCCGTCCGTCCGTCCGTCCGTCCGTCCGTCCGTCCGTCCGTCCGTCCGTCCGTCCGTCCGTCCGTCCGTCCGTCCGTCCGTCCGTCCGTCCGTCCGTCCGTCCGTCCGTCCGTCCGTCCGTCCGTCCGTCCGTCCGTCCGTCCGTCCGTCCGTCCGTCCGTCCGTCCGTCCGTCCGTCCGTCCGTCCGTCCGTCCGTCCGTCCGTCCGTCCGTCCGTCCGTCCGTCCGTCCGTCCGTCCGTCCGTCCGTCCGTCCGTCCGTCCGTCCGTCCGTCCGTCCGTCCGTCCGTCCGTCCGTCCGTCCGTCCGTCCGTCCGTCCGTCCGTCCGTCCGTCCGTCCGTCCGTCCGTCCGTCCGTCCGTCCGTCCGTCCGTCCGTCCGTCCGTCCGTCCGTCCGTCCGTCCGTCCGTCCGTCCGTCCGTCCGTCCGTCCGTCCGTCCGTCCGTCCGTCCGTCCGTCCGTCCGTCCGTCCGTCCGTCCGTCCGTCCGTCCGTCCGTCCGTCCGTCCGTCCGTCCGTCCGTCCGTCCGTCCGTCCGTCCGTCCGTCCGTCCGTCCGTCCGTCCGTCCGTCCGTCCGTCCGTCCGTCCGTCCGTCCGTCCGTCCGTCCGTCCGTCCGTCCGTCCGTCCGTCCGTCCGTCCGTCCGTCCGTCCGTCCGTCCGTCCGTCCGTCCGTCCGTCCGTCCGTCCGTCCGTCCGTCCGTCCGTCCGTCCGTCCGTCCGTCCGTCCGTCCGTCCGTCCGTCCGTCCGTCCGTCCGTCCGTCCGTCCGTCCGTCCGTCCGTCCGTCCGTCCGTCCGTCCGTCCGTCCGTCCGTCCGTCCGTCCGTCCGTCCGTCCGTCCGTCCGTCCGTCCGTCCGTCCGTCCGTCCGTCCGTCCGTCCGTCCGTCCGTCCGTCCGTCCGTCCGTCCGTCCGTCCGTCCGTCCGTCCGTCCGTCCGTCCGTCCGTCCGTCCGTCCGTCCGTCCGTCCGTCCGTCCGTCCGTCCGTCCGTCCGTCCGTCCGTCCGTCCGTCCGTCCGTCCGTCCGTCCGTCCGTCCGTCCGTCCGTCCGTCCGTCCGTCCGTCCGTCCGTCCGTCCGTCCGTCCGTCCGTCCGTCCGTCCGTCCGTCCGTCCGTCCGTCCGTCCGTCCGTCCGTCCGTCCGTCCGTCCGTCCGTCCGTCCGTCCGTCCGTCCGTCCGTCCGTCCGTCCGTCCGTCCGTCCGTCCGTCCGTCCGTCCGTCCGTCCGTCCGTCCGTCCGTCCGTCCGTCCGTCCGTCCGTCCGTCCGTCCGTCCGTCCGTCCGTCCGTCCGTCCGTCCGTCCGTCCGTCCGTCCGTCCGTCCGTCCGTCCGTCCGTCCGTCCGTCCGTCCGTCCGTCCGTCCGTCCGTCCGTCCGTCCGTCCGTCCGTCCGTCCGTCCGTCCGTCCGTCCGTCCGTCCGTCCGTCCGTCCGTCCGTCCGTCCGTCCGTCCGTCCGTCCGTCCGTCCGTCCGTCCGTCCGTCCGTCCGTCCGTCCGTCCGTCCGTCCGTCCGTCCGTCCGTCCGTCCGTCCGTCCGTCCGTCCGTCCGTCCGTCCGTCCGTCCGTCCGTCCGTCCGTCCGTCCGTCCGTCCGTCCGTCCGTCCGTCCGTCCGTCCGTCCGTCCGTCCGTCCGTCCGTCCGTCCGTCCGTCCGTCCGTCCGTCCGTCCGTCCGTCCGTCCGTCCGTCCGTCCGTCCGTCCGTCCGTCCGTCCGTCCGTCCGTCCGTCCGTCCGTCCGTCCGTCCGTCCGTCCGTCCGTCCGTCCGTCCGTCCGTCCGTCCGTCCGTCCGTCCGTCCGTCCGTCCGTCCGTCCGTCCGTCCGTCCGTCCGTCCGTCCGTCCGTCCGTCCGTCCGTCCGTCCGTCCGTCCGTCCGTCCGTCCGTCCGTCCGTCCGTCCGTCCGTCCGTCCGTCCGTCCGTCCGTCCGTCCGTCCGTCCGTCCGTCCGTCCGTCCGTCCGTCCGTCCGTCCGTCCGTCCGTCCGTCCGTCCGTCCGTCCGTCCGTCCGTCCGTCCGTCCGTCCGTCCGTCCGTCCGTCCGTCCGTCCGTCCGTCCGTCCGTCCGTCCGTCCGTCCGTCCGTCCGTCCGTCCGTCCGTCCGTCCGTCCGTCCGTCCGTCCGTCCGTCCGTCCGTCCGTCCGTCCGTCCGTCCGTCCGTCCGTCCGTCCGTCCGTCCGTCCGTCCGTCCGTCCGTCCGTCCGTCCGTCCGTCCGTCCGTCCGTCCGTCCGTCCGTCCGTCCGTCCGTCCGTCCGTCCGTCCGTCCGTCCGTCCGTCCGTCCGTCCGTCCGTCCGTCCGTCCGTCCGTCCGTCCGTCCGTCCGTCCGTCCGTCCGTCCGTCCGTCCGTCCGTCCGTCCGTCCGTCCGTCCGTCCGTCCGTCCGTCCGTCCGTCCGTCCGTCCGTCCGTCCGTCCGTCCGTCCGTCCGTCCGTCCGTCCGTCCGTCCGTCCGTCCGTCCGTCCGTCCGTCCGTCCGTCCGTCCGTCCGTCCGTCCGTCCGTCCGTCCGTCCGTCCGTCCGTCCGTCCGTCCGTCCGTCCGTCCGTCCGTCCGTCCGTCCGTCCGTCCGTCCGTCCGTCCGTCCGTCCGTCCGTCCGTCCGTCCGTCCGTCCGTCCGTCCGTCCGTCCGTCCGTCCGTCCGTCCGTCCGTCCGTCCGTCCGTCCGTCCGTCCGTCCGTCCGTCCGTCCGTCCGTCCGTCCGTCCGTCCGTCCGTCCGTCCGTCCGTCCGTCCGTCCGTCCGTCCGTCCGTCCGTCCGTCCGTCCGTCCGTCCGTCCGTCCGTCCGTCCGTCCGTCCGTCCGTCCGTCCGTCCGTCCGTCCGTCCGTCCGTCCGTCCGTCCGTCCGTCCGTCCGTCCGTCCGTCCGTCCGTCCGTCCGTCCGTCCGTCCGTCCGTCCGTCCGTCCGTCCGTCCGTCCGTCCGTCCGTCCGTCCGTCCGTCCGTCCGTCCGTCCGTCCGTCCGTCCGTCCGTCCGTCCGTCCGTCCGTCCGTCCGTCCGTCCGTCCGTCCGTCCGTCCGTCCGTCCGTCCGTCCGTCCGTCCGTCCGTCCGTCCGTCCGTCCGTCCGTCCGTCCGTCCGTCCGTCCGTCCGTCCGTCCGTCCGTCCGTCCGTCCGTCCGTCCGTCCGTCCGTCCGTCCGTCCGTCCGTCCGTCCGTCCGTCCGTCCGTCCGTCCGTCCGTCCGTCCGTCCGTCCGTCCGTCCGTCCGTCCGTCCGTCCGTCCGTCCGTCCGTCCGTCCGTCCGTCCGTCCGTCCGTCCGTCCGTCCGTCCGTCCGTCCGTCCGTCCGTCCGTCCGTCCGTCCGTCCGTCCGTCCGTCCGTCCGTCCGTCCGTCCGTCCGTCCGTCCGTCCGTCCGTCCGTCCGTCCGTCCGTCCGTCCGTCCGTCCGTCCGTCCGTCCGTCCGTCCGTCCGTCCGTCCGTCCGTCCGTCCGTCCGTCCGTCCGTCCGTCCGTCCGTCCGTCCGTCCGTCCGTCCGTCCGTCCGTCCGTCCGTCCGTCCGTCCGTCCGTCCGTCCGTCCGTCCGTCCGTCCGTCCGTCCGTCCGTCCGTCCGTCCGTCCGTCCGTCCGTCCGTCCGTCCGTCCGTCCGTCCGTCCGTCCGTCCGTCCGTCCGTCCGTCCGTCCGTCCGTCCGTCCGTCCGTCCGTCCGTCCGTCCGTCCGTCCGTCCGTCCGTCCGTCCGTCCGTCCGTCCGTCCGTCCGTCCGTCCGTCCGTCCGTCCGTCCGTCCGTCCGTCCGTCCGTCCGTCCGTCCGTCCGTCCGTCCGTCCGTCCGTCCGTCCGTCCGTCCGTCCGTCCGTCCGTCCGTCCGTCCGTCCGTCCGTCCGTCCGTCCGTCCGTCCGTCCGTCCGTCCGTCCGTCCGTCCGTCCGTCCGTCCGTCCGTCCGTCCGTCCGTCCGTCCGTCCGTCCGTCCGTCCGTCCGTCCGTCCGTCCGTCCGTCCGTCCGTCCGTCCGTCCGTCCGTCCGTCCGTCCGTCCGTCCGTCCGTCCGTCCGTCCGTCCGTCCGTCCGTCCGTCCGTCCGTCGATCCCCGGGGATGAAACGTAACATTTTTCTTCTTCAAATTACCAAGTACAAACCCAACCTGTAAGTATCTGCAATTTCGACCAAAAGTCAACTGGTGCGCATGGCGTGTCGTGGGTGTCCCAGGGTTTGTAACTTCAAGGTTGCAGGTTCGATCCCCGAGGATGTAACAGAACATTTTTCTTCTTCAAATTACCAAGTACAAACCCAACCTGTAAGTATCTGAAATTTCGACCAAAAGTCAACTGGTGCATATGGCGTTGCGTGGGTGTCCCAGGGTCTGTAACTTCAAGGTTGCACGTTCGATCCCCAGGGATGTAACGTAACATTTTTCTTCTCCAAATTACCAAGTACAAACCCAACATAAAAGTATCTGTAATTTCGACCAAAAGTCAACTGGTGCGCATGGCGTGTCGTAGGTGTCCTAGGGTCTGTAACTTCAAGGTTGCAGGTTCGATCCCCAGGGATGTAACGTAACATTTTCTTCTTTAAATTACCAAGTAGAAACCCAACCTATAAGTATCTGAAATTTCGACCAAAAGTCAACTGGTGCGCATGGCGTGGCGTGGGTGTCCCAGGGTCTGTAACTTTAAGGTTGCACGTTCGATCCCCAGGGATGTAACGTAACATTTTCTTTTTTAAATTACCAAGTACAAACCCAACCTATAAGTATCTGAAATTTCGACCAAAAGTCAACTGGTGCGCATGGCGTGGCGTGGGTGTCCCAGGGTCTGTAACTTTAAGGTTGCACGTTCGATCCCCAGGGATGTAACGTAACATTTTTCTCCTCCAAATTACCAAATACAAACCCAACATATAAGTATCTGAAATTTCGACCAAAAGTCAACTGGTGCGCATGGCGTGTCGTAGGTGTCCTAGGGTCTGTAACTTCAAGGTTGCAGGTTCGATCCCTAGGGATGTAACGTAAAATTTTCTTCTTCAAATTACCAATTACAAACCCAACCTGTAAGTATCTTAAATTTCGACCAAAAGTCAACTGGTGCATATGGCGTTGCGTGGGTGTCCCAGAGTCTGTAACTTCAAGGTTGCACGTTCGATCCCCAGGGATGTAACGTAACATTTTTCTTCTCCAAATTACCAAGTACAATTAAACCCAACATATAAGTATCTGAAATTTCGAGCAAAAGTCAACTGGTGCGCATGGCGTGTCGTAGGTGTCCTAGGGTCTGTAACTTCAAGGTTGCAGGTTCGATCCCCGAGGATGTAACAGAACATTTTTCTTCTTCAAATATCCAAGTACAAACTCAACCTATAAGTATCTGAAATTTCGACCAAAAGTCAACTGGTGCGCATGGCGTGGCGTGGGTGTCCCAGGGTCTGTAACTTCAAGGTTGCAGGTTCGATCCCCAGGGATGTAACGTAACATTTTCTTCTTCAAATTACCAAGTACAAACCCAACCTATAAGTATCTGAAATTTCGACCAAATGTCAACTAATGCGCATGGCGTGTCGTGGGTGTCCCAGGGTCTGTAACCTCAAGGTTGCAGGTTCGATCCCCAGGGATGTAACGTAACCTTTTCTTCTTCAAATTACCAATTACAAACCCAACATATAAGTATCTGAAATTTCGACCAAAAGTCAACTGGTGCGCATGGCGTGTCGTGGGTGTCCCAGGGTCTGTAACATCAAGGTTGCACGTTCGATCCCCAGGGATGTAACGTAACATTTTTCTTCTCCAAATTACCAAGTACAATCCCAACATATAAGTATCTGAAATTTCGACCGAAATTCAACTGGTGCGCATGGCGTGTCGTAGGTGTCCTAGGGTATGTAACTTCAAGGTTGCAGGTTCGATCCCCGAGGATATAACAGAACATTTTTCCACTTCAAATTACCAAGTACAAACCCAACCTATAAGTATCTGAAATTTCGAATAAAAGTCAACTGGTGCGCATGGCGTGGCGTGGGTGTCCCAGGGTCTGTAACTTCAAGGTTGCAGGTTCGATCCCCGAGGATGTAACAGAACATTTTTCTTCTTCAAATTATCAATTACAAACCCAACCTGTAAGTATCTGCAATTTCGACCAAAAGTCAACTGGTGCACATGGCGTTGCGTGGGTGTCCCAGGGTCTGTAACTGGGTCTGTAACTTTAAGGTTGCACGTTCGATTCCCAGGGATGTAACGTAACATTTTTCTTCTCCAAATTACCAAGTACAATTAAACCCAACATATAAGTATCTGAAATTTCGAGCAAAAGTCAACTGGTGCGCATGGCGTGTCGTAGGTGTCCTAGGGTCTGTAACTTCAAGGTTGCAGGTTCGATCCCCGAGGATGTAACAGAACATTTTTCTTCTTCAAATTACCAAGTACAAACTCAACCTATAAGTATCTGAAATTTCGACCAAAAGTCAACTGGTGCGCATGACGTGGCGTGGGTGTCCCAGGGTCTATAACTTCAAGGTTGCAGGTTCGATCCCCAGGGATGTAACGTAACATTTTCTTCTTCAAATTACAAAGTACAAACCCAACCTATAAGTATCTGAAATTTCGACCAAATGTCAACTAATGCGCATGGCGTGTCGTGGGTGTCCCAGGGTCTGTAACCTCAAGGTTGCAGGTTCGATCCCCAGGGATGTAACGTAACATTTTCTTCTTCAAATTACCAATTACAAACCCAACATATAAGTATCTGAAATTTCGACCAAAAGTCAACTGGTGCGCATGTGGGTGTCCCAGGGTCTGTAACATCAAGGTTGCACGTTCGATCCCCAGGGATGTAACGTAACATTTTTCTTCTCCAAATTACCAAGTACAATCCCAACCTATAAGTATCTGAAATTTCGACCGAAATTCAACTGGTGCGCATGGCGTGTCGTAGGTGTCCTAGGGTATGTAACTTCAAGGTTGCAGGTTCGATCCCCGAGGATGTAAAAGAACATTTTTCTTCTTCAAATTACCAAGTACAAACCCAACCTATAAGTATCTGAAATTTCGACCAAAAGTCAACTGGTGCGCATGGCGTGGCGTGGGTGTCCCAGGGTCTGTAACTTCAAGGTTGCAGGTTCGATCCCCAGGGATGTAACGTAACATTTTCTTCTTTAAAATACCAATTACAAACCCAACCTGTAAGTATCTGAAATTTCGACCAAAAGTCAACTGGTGCACATGGCGTTGCGTGGGTGTCCCAGGGTCTGTAACTTTAAGGTTGCACGTTCGATCCCCAGGGATGTAACGTAACATTTTTCTCCTCCAAATTACCAAGTACAAACCCAACATATAAGTATCTGAAATTTCGACCAAAAGTCAACTGGTGCGCATGGCGTGTCGTAGGTGTCCTGGGGTCTGTAACTTCAAGGTTCCAGGTTCGATCCCCGAGGATGTAACAGAACATTTTTCTACTTCAAATTACCAAGTACAAACCCAACCTATAAGTATCTGAAATTTCGACCAAAAGTCAACTGGTGCGCATGGCGTGGCGGGGGTGTCCCAGGGTCTGTAACTTCAAGGTTGCAGGTTCGATCCCCGAGGATGTAACAGAACATTTTTATTCTTCAAAATATCAATTACAAACCCAACCTGTAAGTATCTGCAATTTCGACCAAAAGTCAACTGGTTCGCATGGCGTGTCGTGGGTGTCCCAGGGTCTGTAACCTCAAGGTTGCAGGTTCGATCCCCAGGGATGTAACCTAACATTTTCTTCTTCAAATTACCAATTACAAACCCAACCTGTAAGTATCTGAAATTTCGACCAGAAGTCAACTGGTGCGCATGGCGTGTCGTGAGTGTCCCAGGGTCTGTAACCTCAAGGTTGCAGGTTCGATCCCCAGGGATATAACGTAAAATTTTCTTCTTCAAATTACCAATTACAAACCCAACCTATAAGTATCTGAAATTTCGACCAAAAGTCAACTGGTGCGCATGGCGTGGCGTGGGTGTCCCAGGGTCTGTAACTTCAAGGTTGCAGGTTCGATCCCCGAGGATGTAACAGAACATTTTTCTTCTTCAAATTATCAATTACAAACCCAACCTGTAAGTATCTGAAATTTCGACCAGAAGTCAACTGGTGCGCATGGCGTGTCGTGGGTGTCCCAGGGTCTGTAACCTCAAGGTTGCAGGTTCGATCCCCAGGGATATAACGTAACATTTTCTTCTTCAAATTACCAATTACAAACCCAACCTATAAGTATCTGAAATTTCGACCAAAAGTCAACTGGTGCGCATGGCGTGGCGTGGGTGTCCCAGGGTCTGTAACTTCAAGGTTGCAGGTTCGATCCCCGAGGATGTAACAGAACATTTTTCTTCTTCAAATTATCAATTACAAACCCAACCTGTAAGTATCTGCAATTTCGACCAAAAGTCAACTGGTGCGCATGGCGTGTCGTGGGTGTCCCAGGGTCTGTAACCTCAAGGTTGCACGTTCGATCCCCAGGGATGTAACGTAACATTTTTCTTCTATAAATTACCAAGTACAAACCCAACATATAAGTATCTGAAATTTCGACCGAAATTCAACTGGTGCGCATGGCGTGTCGTAGGTGTCCTAGGGTATGTAACTTCAAGGTTGCAGGTTCGATCCCCGAGGATGTAACAGAACATTTTTCTACTTCAAATTACCAAGTACAAACCCAACCTATAAGTATCTGAAATTTCGAATAAAAGTCAACTGGTGCGCATGGCGTGGCGTGGGTGTCCCTGTAAGTATCTGCAATTTCGACCCGTCCGTCCGTCCGTCCGTCCGTCCGTCCGTCCGTCCGTCCGTCCGTCCGTCCGTCCGTCCGTCCGTCCGTCCGTCCGTCCGTCCGTCCGTCCGTCCGTCCGTCCGTCCGTCCGTCCGTCCGTCCGTCCGTCCGTCCGTCCGTCCGTCCGTCCGTCCGTCCGTCCGTCCGTCCGTCCGTCCGTCCGTCCGTCCGTCCGTCCGTCCGTCCGTCCGTCCGTCCGTCCGTCCGTCCGTCCGTCCGTCCGTCCGTCCGTCCGTCCGTCCGTCCGTCCGTCGATCCCCGGGGATGAAACGTAACATTTTTCTTCTTCAAATTACCAAGTACAAACCCAACCTGTAAGTATCTGCAATTTCGACCAAAAGTCAACTGGTGCGCATGGCGTGTCGTGGGTGTCCCAGGGTTTGTAACTTCAAGGTTGCAGGTTCGATCCCCGAGGATGTAACAGAACATTTTTCTTCTTCAAATTACCAAGTACAAACCCAACCTGTAAGTATCTGAAATTTCGACCAAAAGTCAACTGGTGCATATGGCGTTGCGTGGGTGTCCCAGGGTCTGTAACTTCAAGGTTGCACGTTCGATCCCCAGGGATGTAACGTAACATTTTTCTTCTCCAAATTACCAAGTACAAACCCAACATAAAAGTATCTGTAATTTCGACCAAAAGTCAACTGGTGCGCATGGCGTGTCGTAGGTGTCCTAGGGTCTGTAACTTCAAGGTTGCAGGTTCGATCCCCAGGGATGTAACGTAACATTTTCTTCTTTAAATTACCAAGTAGAAACCCAACCTATAAGTATCTAAAAATTTCGACCAAAAGTCAACTGGTGCGCATGGCGTGGCGTGGGTGTCCCAGGGTCTGTAACTTTAAGGTTGCACGTTCGATCCCCAGGGATGTAACGTAACATTTTCTTTTTTAAATTACCAAGTACAAACCCAACCTATAAGTATCTGAAATTTCGACCAAAAGTCAACTGGTGCGCATGGCGTGGCGTGGGTGTCCCAGGGTCTGTTACTTTAAGGTTGCACGTTCGATCCCCAGGGATGTAACGTAACATTTTTCTCCTCCAAATTACCAAATAAGTCAAAAAAGTCAACTGGTGCGCATGGCGTGGCGTGGGTGTCCCAGGGTCTGTAACTTCAAGGTTGCAGGTTCGATCCCCGAGGATGTAACAGAACATTTTTCTTCTTCAAATTATCAATTACAAACCCAACCTGTAAGTATCTGCAATTTCGACCAAAAGTCAACTGGTGCGCATGGCGTGTCGTGGGTGTCCCAGGGTCTGTAACCTCAAGGTTGCACGTTCGATCCCCAGGGATGTAAGGTAACATTTTTCTTCTCCAAATTACCAAGTACAATTAAACCCAACATATAAGTATCTGAAATTTCGAGCAAAAGTCAACTGGTGCGCATGGCGTGTCGTAGGTGTCCTAGGGTCTGTAACTTCAAGGTTGCAGGTTCGATCCCCGAGGATGTAACAGAACATTTTTCTTCTTCAAATTACCAAGTACAAACTCAACCTATAAGTATCTGAAATTTCGACCAAAAGTCAACTGGTGCGCATGACGTGGCGTGGGTGTCCCAGGGTCTGTAACTTCAAGGTTGCAGGTTCGATCCCCAGGGATATAACGTAACATTTTCTTCTTCAAATTACAAAGTACAAACCCAACCTATAAGTATCTGAAATTTCGACCAAATGTCAACTAATGCGCATGGCGTGTCTTGGGTGTCCCAGGGTCTGTAACCTCAAGGTTGCAGGTTCGATCCCCAGGGATGTAACGTAACATTTTCTTCTTCAAATTACCAATTACAAACCCAACATATAAGTATCTGAAATTTCGACCAAAAGTCAACTGGTGCGCATGTTGTGTCGTGGGTGTCCCAGGGTCTGTAACATCAAGGTTGCACGTTCGATCCCCAGGGATGTAACGTAACATTTTTCTTCTCCAAATTACCAAGTACAATCCCAACCTATAAGTATCTGAAATTTCGACCGAAATTCAACTGGTGCGCATGGCGTGTCGTAGGTGTCCTAGGGTATGTAACTTCAAGGTTGCAGGTTCGATCCCCGAGGATGTAACAGAACATTTTTCTTCTTCAAATTACCAAGTACAAACCCAACCTATAAGTATCTGAAATTTCGACCAAAAGTCAACTGGTGCGCATGGCGTGGCGTGGGTGTCCCAGGGTCTGTAACTTCAAGGTTGCAGGTTCGATCCCCAGGGATGTAACGTAACATTTTCTTCTTTAAAATACCAATTACAAACCCAACCTGTAAGTATCTGAAATTTCGACCAAAAGTCAACTGGTGCACATGGCGTTGCGTGGGTGTCCCAGGGTCTGTAACTTTAAGGTTGCACGTTCGATCCCCAGGGATGTAACGTAACATTTTTCTCCTCCAAATTACCAAGTACAAACCCAACATATAAGTATCTGAAATTTCGACCAAAAGGCAACTGGTGCGCATGGCGTGTCGTAGGTGTCCTGGGGTCTGTAACTTCAAGGTTCCAGGTTCGATCCCCGAGGATGTAACAGAACATTTTTCTACTTCAAATTACCAAGTACAAACCCAACCTATAAGTATCTGAAATTTCGACCAAAAGTCAACTGGTGCGCATGGCGTGGCGGGGGTGTCCCAGGGTCTGTAACTTCAAGGTTGCAGGTTCGATCCCCGAGGATGTAACAGAACATTTTTATTCTTCAAAATATCAATTACAAACCCAACCTGTAAGTATCTGCAATTTCGACCAAAAGTCAACTGGTTCGCATGGCGTGTCGTGGGTGTCCCAGGGTCTGTAACCTCAAGGTTGCAGGTTCGATCCCCAGGGATGTAACCTAACATTTTCTTCTTCAAATTACCAATTACAAACCCAACCTGTAAGTATCTGAAATTTCGACCAGAAGTCAACTGGTGCGCATGGCGTGTCGTGGGTGTCCCAGGGTCTGTAACCTCAAGGTTGCAGGTTCGATCCCCAGGGATATAACGTAACATTTTCTTCTTCAAATTACCAATTACAAACCCAACCTATAAGTATCTGAAATTTCGACCAAAAGTCAACTGGTGCGCATGGCGTGGCGTGGGTGTCCCAGGGTCTGTAACTTCAAGGTTGCAGGTTCGATCCCCGAGGATGTAACAGAACATTTTTCTTCTTCAAATTATCAATTACAAACCCAACCTGTAAGTATCTGCAATTTCGACCAAAAGTCAACTGGTGCGCATGGCGTGTCGTGGGTGTCCCAGGGTCTGTAACCTCAAGGTTGCACGTTCGATCCCCAGGGATGTAACGTAACATTTTTCTTCTATAAATTACCAAGTACAAACCCAACATATAAGTATCTGAAATTTCGACCGAAATTCAACTGGTGCGCATGGCGTGTCGTAGGTGTCCTAGGGTATGTAACTTCAAGGTTGCAGGTTCGATCCCCGAGGATGTAACAGAACATTTTTCTACTTCAAATTACCAAGTACAAACCCAACCTATAAGTATCTGAAATTTCGAATAAAAGTCAACTGGTGCGCATGGCGTGGCGTGGGTGTCCCTGTAAGTATCTGCAATTTCGACCCGTCCGTCCGTCCGTCCGTCCGTCCGTCCGTCCGTCCGTCCGTCCGTCCGTCCGTCCGTCCGTCCGTCCGTCCGTCCGTCCGTCCGTCCGTCCGTCCGTCCGTCCGTCCGTCCGTCCGTCCGTCCGTCCGTCCGTCCGTCCGTCCGTCCGTCCGTCCGTCCGTCCGTCCGTCCGTCCGTCCGTCCGTCCGTCCGTCCGTCCGTCCGTCCGTCCGTCCGTCCGTCCGTCCGTCCGTCCGTCCGTCCGTCCGTCCGTCCGTCCGTCCGTCCGTCCGTCCGTCCGTCCGTCCGTCCGTCCGTCCGTCCGTCCGTCCGTCCGTCCGTCCGTCCGTCCGTCCGTCCGTCCGTCCGTCCGTCCGTCCGTCCGTCCGTCCGTCCGTCCGTCCGTCCGTCCGTCCGTCCGTCCGTCCGTCCGTCCGTCCGTCCGTCCGTCCGTCCGTCCGTCCGTCCGTCCGTCCGTCCGTCCGTCCGTCCGTCCGTCCGTCCGTCCGTCCGTCCGTCCGTCCGTCCGTCCGTCCGTCCGTCCGTCCGTCCGTCCGTCCGTCCGTCCGTCCGTCCGTCCGTCCGTCCGTCCGTCCGTCCGTCCGTCCGTCCGTCCGTCCGTCCGTCCGTCCGTCCGTCCGTCCGTCCGTCCGTCCGTCCGTCCGTCCGTCCGTCCGTCCGTCCGTCCGTCCGTCCGTCCGTCCGTCCGTCCGTCCGTCCGTCCGTCCGTCCGTCCGTCCGTCCGTCCGTCCGTCCGTCCGTCCGTCCGTCCGTCCGTCCGTCCGTCCGTCCGTCCGTCCGTCCGTCCGTCCGTCCGTCCGTCCGTCCGTCCGTCCGTCCGTCCGTCCGTCCGTCCGTCCGTCCGTCCGTCCGTCCGTCCGTCCGTCCGTCCGTCCGTCCGTCCGTCCGTCCGTCCGTCCGTCCGTCCGTCCGTCCGTCCGTCCGTCCGTCCGTCCGTCCGTCCGTCCGTCCGTCCGTCCGTCCGTCCGTCCGTCCGTCCGTCCGTCCGTCCGTCCGTCCGTCCGTCCGTCCGTCCGTCCGTCCGTCCGTCCGTCCGTCCGTCCGTCCGTCCGTCCGTCCGTCCGTCCGTCCGTCCGTCCGTCCGTCCGTCCGTCCGTCCGTCCGTCCGTCCGTCCGTCCGTCCGTCCGTCCGTCCGTCCGTCCGTCCGTCCGTCCGTCCGTCCGTCCGTCCGTCCGTCCGTCCGTCCGTCCGTCCGTCCGTCCGTCCGTCCGTCCGTCCGTCCGTCCGTCCGTCCGTCCGTCCGTCCGTCCGTCCGTCCGTCCGTCCGTCCGTCCGTCCGTCCGTCCGTCCGTCCGTCCGTCCGTCCGTCCGTCCGTCCGTCCGTCCGTCCGTCCGTCCGTCCGTCCGTCCGTCCGTCCGTCCGTCCGTCCGTCCGTCCGTCCGTCCGTCCGTCCGTCCGTCCGTCCGTCCGTCCGTCCGTCCGTCCGTCCGTCCGTCCGTCCGTCCGTCCGTCCGTCCGTCCGTCCGTCCGTCCGTCCGTCCGTCCGTCCGTCCGTCCGTCCGTCCGTCCGTCCGTCCGTCCGTCCGTCCGTCCGTCCGTCCGTCCGTCCGTCCGTCCGTCCGTCCGTCCGTCCGTCCGTCCGTCCGTCCGTCCGTCCGTCCGTCCGTCCGTCCGTCCGTCCGTCCGTCCGTCCGTCCGTCCGTCCGTCCGTCCGTCCGTCCGTCCGTCCGTCCGTCCGTCCGTCCGTCCGTCCGTCCGTCCGTCCGTCCGTCCGTCCGTCCGTCCGTCCGTCCGTCCGTCCGTCCGTCCGTCCGTCCGTCCGTCCGTCCGTCCGTCCGTCCGTCCGTCCGTCCGTCCGTCCGTCCGTCCGTCCGTCCGTCCGTCCGTCCGTCCGTCCGTCCGTCCGTCCGTCCGTCCGTCCGTCCGTCCGTCCGTCCGTCCGTCCGTCCGTCCGTCCGTCCGTCCGTCCGTCCGTCCGTCCGTCCGTCCGTCCGTCCGTCCGTCCGTCCGTCCGTCCGTCCGTCCGTCCGTCCGTCCGTCCGTCCGTCCGTCCGTCCGTCCGTCCGTCCGTCCGTCCGTCCGTCCGTCCGTCCGTCCGTCCGTCCGTCCGTCCGTCCGTCCGTCCGTCCGTCCGTCCGTCCGTCCGTCCGTCCGTCCGTCCGTCCGTCCGTCCGTCCGTCCGTCCGTCCGTCCGTCCGTCCGTCCGTCCGTCCGTCCGTCCGTCCGTCCGTCCGTCCGTCCGTCCGTCCGTCCGTCCGTCCGTCCGTCCGTCCGTCCGTCCGTCCGTCCGTCCGTCCGTCCGTCCGTCCGTCCGTCCGTCCGTCCGTCCGTCCGTCCGTCCGTCCGTCCGTCCGTCCGTCCGTCCGTCCGTCCGTCCGTCCGTCCGTCCGTCCGTCCGTCCGTCCGTCCGTCCGTCCGTCCGTCCGTCCGTCCGTCCGTCCGTCCGTCCGTCCGTCCGTCCGTCCGTCCGTCCGTCCGTCCGTCCGTCCGTCCGTCCGTCCGTCCGTCCGTCCGTCCGTCCGTCCGTCCGTCCGTCCGTCCGTCCGTCCGTCCGTCCGTCCGTCCGTCCGTCCGTCCGTCCGTCCGTCCGTCCGTCCGTCCGTCCGTCCGTCCGTCCGTCCGTCCGTCCGTCCGTCCGTCCGTCCGTCCGTCCGTCCGTCCGTCCGTCCGTCCGTCCGTCCGTCCGTCCGTCCGTCCGTCCGTCCGTCCGTCCGTCCGTCCGTCCGTCCGTCCGTCCGTCCGTCCGTCCGTCCGTCCGTCCGTCCGTCCGTCCGTCCGTCCGTCCGTCCGTCCGTCCGTCCGTCCGTCCGTCCGTCCGTCCGTCCGTCCGTCCGTCCGTCCGTCCGTCCGTCCGTCCGTCCGTCCGTCCGTCCGTCCGTCCGTCCGTCCGTCCGTCCGTCCGTCCGTCCGTCCGTCCGTCCGTCCGTCCGTCCGTCCGTCCGTCCGTCCGTCCGTCCGTCCGTCCGTCCGTCCGTCCGTCCGTCCGTCCGTCCGTCCGTCCGTCCGTCCGTCCGTCCGTCCGTCCGTCCGTCCGTCCGTCCGTCCGTCCGTCCGTCCGTCCGTCCGTCCGTCCGTCCGTCCGTCCGTCCGTCCGTCCGTCCGTCCGTCCGTCCGTCCGTCCGTCCGTCCGTCCGTCCGTCCGTCCGTCCGTCCGTCCGTCCGTCCGTCCGTCCGTCCGTCCGTCCGTCCGTCCGTCCGTCCGTCCGTCCGTCCGTCCGTCCGTCCGTCCGTCCGTCCGTCCGTCCGTCCGTCCGTCCGTCCGTCCGTCCGTCCGTCCGTCCGTCCGTCCGTCCGTCCGTCCGTCCGTCCGTCCGTCCGTCCGTCCGTCCGTCCGTCCGTCCGTCCGTCCGTCCGTCCGTCCGTCCGTCCGTCCGTCCGTCCGTCCGTCCGTCCGTCCGTCCGTCCGTCCGTCCGTCCGTCCGTCCGTCCGTCCGTCCGTCCGTCCGTCCGTCCGTCCGTCCGTCCGTCCGTCCGTCCGTCCGTCCGTCCGTCCGTCCGTCCGTCCGTCCGTCCGTCCGTCCGTCCGTCCGTCCGTCCGTCCGTCCGTCCGTCCGTCCGTCCGTCCGTCCGTCCGTCCGTCCGTCCGTCCGTCCGTCCGTCCGTCCGTCCGTCCGTCCGTCCGTCCGTCCGTCCGTCCGTCCGTCCGTCCGTCCGTCCGTCCGTCCGTCCGTCCGTCCGTCCGTCCGTCCGTCCGTCCGTCCGTCCGTCCGTCCGTCCGTCCGTCCGTCCGTCCGTCCGTCCGTCCGTCCGTCCGTCCGTCCGTCCGTCCGTCCGTCCGTCCGTCCGTCCGTCCGTCCGTCCGTCCGTCCGTCCGTCCGTCCGTCCGTCCGTCCGTCCGTCCGTCCGTCCGTCCGTCCGTCCGTCCGTCCGTCCGTCCGTCCGTCCGTCCGTCCGTCCGTCCGTCCGTCCGTCCGTCCGTCCGTCCGTCCGTCCGTCCGTCCGTCCGTCCGTCCGTCCGTCCGTCCGTCCGTCCGTCCGTCCGTCCGTCCGTCCGTCCGTCCGTCCGTCCGTCCGTCCGTCCGTCCGTCCGTCCGTCCGTCCGTCCGTCCGTCCGTCCGTCCGTCCGTCCGTCCGTCCGTCCGTCCGTCCGTCCGTCCGTCCGTCCGTCCGTCCGTCCGTCCGTCCGTCCGTCCGTCGATCCCCAGGGATGAAACGTAACATTTTTCTTCTTCAAATTACCAAGTACAAACCCAACCTGTAAGTATCTGCAATTTCGACCAAAAGTCAACTGGTGCGCATGGCGTGTCGTGGGTGTCCCAGGGTTTGTAACTTCAAGGTTGCAGGTTCGATCCCCGAGGATGTAACAGAACATTTTTCTTCTTCAAATTACCAAGTACAAACCCAACCTGTAAGTAGCTGAAATTTCGACCAAAAGTCAACTGGTGCATATGGCGTTGCGTGGGTGTCCCAGGGTCTGTAACTTCAAGGTTGCACGTTCGATCCCCAGGGATGTAACGTAACATTTTTCTTCTCCAAATTACCAAGTACAAACCCAACATAAAAGTATCTGTAATTTCGACCAAAAGTCAACTGGTGCGCATGGCGTGTTGTAGGTGTCCTAGGGTCTGTAACTTCAAGGTTGCAGGTTCGATCCCCAGGGATGTAACGTAACATTTTCTTCTTTAAATTACCAAGTACAAACCCAACCTATAAGTATCTGAAATTTCGACCAAAAGTCAACTGGTGCGCATGGCGTGGCGTGGGTGTCCCAGGGTCTGTAACCTCAAGGTTGCAGGTTCGATCCCCAGGGATGTAACGTAACATTTTCTTCTTCAAATTACCAATTACAAACCCAACATATAAGTATCTAAAATTTCGACCAAAAGTCAACTGGTGCGCATGTTGTGTCGTGGGTGTCCCAGGGTCTGTAACATCAAGGTTGCACGTTCGATCCCCAGGGATGTAACGTAACATTTTTCTTCTCCAAATTACCAAGTACAATCCCAACCTATAAGTATCTGAAATTTCGACCGAAATTCAACTGGTGCGCATGGCGTGTCGTAGGTGTCCTAGGGTATGTAACTTCAAGGTTGCAGGTTCGATCCCCGAGGATTTAACAGAACATTTTTCTTCTTCAAATTACCAAGTACAAACCCAACCTATAAGTATCTGAAATTTCGACCAAAAGTCAACTGGTGCGCATGGCGTGGCGTGGGTGTCCCAGGGTCTGTAACTTCAAGGTTGCAGGTTCGATCCCCAGGGATGTAACGTAACATTTTCTTCTTTAAAATACCAATTACAAACCCAACCTGTAAGTATCTGAAATTTCGACCAAAAGTCAACTGGTGCACATGGCGTTGCGTGGGTGTCCCAGGGTCTGTAACTTTAAGGTTGCACGTTCGATCCCCAGGGATGTAACGTAACATTTTTCTCCTCCAAATTACCAAGTACAAACCCAACATATAAGTATCTGAAATTTCGACCAAAAGGCAACTGGTGCGCATGGCGTGTCGTAGGTGTCCTGGGGTCTGTAACTTCAAGGTTCCAGGTTCGATCCCCGAGGATGTAACAGAACATTTTTCTACTTCAAATTACCAAGTACAAACCCAACCTATAAGTATCTGAAATTTCGACCAAAAGTCAACTGGTGTGCATGGCGTGGCGGGGGTGTCCCAGGGTCTGTAACTTCAAGGTTGCAGGTTCGATCCCCGAGGATGTAACAGAACATTTTTATTCTTCAAAATATCAATTACAAACCCAACCTGTAAGTATCTGCAATTTCGACCAAAAGTCAACTGGTTCGCATGGCGTGTCGTGGGTGTCCCAGGGTCTGTAACCTCAAGGTTGCAGGTTCGATTCCCAGGGATGTAACCTAACATTTTCTTCTTCAAATTACCAATTACAAACCCAACCTGTAAGTATCTGAAATTTCGACCAGAAGTCAACTGGTGCGCATGGCGTGTCGTGGGTGTCCCAGGGTCTGTAACCTCAAGGTTGCAGGTTCGATCCCCAGGGATATAACGTAACATTTTCTTCTTCAAATTACCAATTACAAACCCAACCTATAAGTATCTGAAATTTCGACCAAAAGTCAACTGGTGCGCATGGCGTGGCGTGGGTGTCCCAGGGTCTGTAACTTCAAGGTTGCAGGTTCGATCCCCGAGGATGTAACAGAACATTTTTCTTCTTCAAATTATCAATTACAAACCCAACCTGTAAGTATCTGCAATTTCGACCAAAAGTCAACTGGTGCGCATGGCGTGTCGTGGGTGTCCCAGGGTCTGTAACCTCAAGGTTGCACGTTCGATCCCCAGGGATGTAACGTAACATTTTTCTTCTCCAAATTACCAAGTACAATTAAACCCAACATATAAGTATCTGAAATTTCGAGCAAAAGTCAACTGGTGCGCATGGCGTGTCGTAGGTGTCCTAGGGTCTGTAACTTCAAGGTTGCAGGTTCGATCCCCGAGGATGTAACAGAACATTTTTCTTCTTCAAATTACCAAGTACAAACTCAACCTATAAGTATCTGAAATTTCGACCAAAAGTCAACTGGTGCGCATGACGTGGCGTGGGTGTCCCAGGGTCTGTAACTTCAAGGTTGCAGGTTCGATCCCCAGGGATGTAACGTAACATTTTCTTCTTCAAATTACAAAGTACAAACCCAACCTATAAGTATCTGAAATTTCGACCAAATGTCAACTAATGCGCATGGCGTGTCGTGGGTGTCCCAGGGTCTGTAACCTCAAGGTTGCAGGTTCGATCCCCAGGGATGTAACGTAACATTTTCTTCTTCAAATTACCAATTACAAACCCAACATATAAGTATCTGAAATTTCGACCAAAAGTCAACTGGTGCGCATGTTGTGTCGTGGGTGTCCCAGGGTCTGTAACATCAAGGTTGCACGTTCGATCCCCAGGGATGTAACGTAACATTTTTCTTCTCCAAATTACCAAGTACAATCCCAACCTATAAGTATCTGAAATTTCGACCGAAATTCAACTGGTGCGCATGGCGTGTCGTAGGTGTCCTAGGGTATGTAACTTCAAGGTTGCAGGTTCGATCCCCGAGGATGTAACAGAACATTTTTCTTCTTCAAATTACCAAGTACAAACCCAACCTATAAGTATCTGAAATTTCGACCAAAAGTCAACTGGTGCGCATGGCGTGGCGTGGGTGTCCCAGGGTCTGTAACTTCAAGGTTGCAGGTTCGATCCCCAGGGATGTAACGTAACATTTTCTTCTTTAAAATACCAATTACAAACCCAACCTGTAAGTATCTGAAATTTCGACCAAAAGTCAACTGGTGCACATGGCGTTGCGTGGGTGTCCCAGGGTCTGTAACTTTAAGGTTGCACGTTCGATCCCCAGGGATGTAACGTAACATTTTTCTCCTCCAAATTACCAAGTACAAACCCAACATATAAGTATCTGAAATTTCGACCAAAAGGCAACTGGTGCGCATGGCGTGTCGTAGGTGTCCTGGGGTCTGTAACTTCAAGGTTCCAGGTTCGATCCCCGAGGATGTAACAGAACATTTTTCTACTTCAAATTACCAAGTACAAACCCAACCTATAAGTATCTGAAATTTCGACCAAAAGTCAACTGGTGCGCATGGCGTGGCGGGGGTGTCCCAGGGTCTGTAACTTCAAGGTTGCAGGTTCGATCCCCGAGGATGTAACAGAACATTTTTATTCTTCAAAATATCAATTACAAACCCAACCTGTAAGTATCTGCAATTTCGACCAAAAGTCAACTGGTTCGCATGGCGTGTCGTGGGTGTCCCAGGGTCTGTAACCTCAAGGTTGCAGGTTCGATCCCCAGGGATGTAACCTAACATTTTCTTCTTCAAATTACCAATTACAAACCCAACCTGTAAGTATCTGAAATTTCGACCAGAAGTCAACTGGTGCGCATGGCGTGTCGTGGGTGTCCCAGGGTCTGTAACCTCAAGGTTGCAGGTTCGATCCCCAGGGATATAACGTAACATTTTCTTCTTCAAATTACCAATTACAAACCCAACCTATAAGTATCTGAAATTTCGACCAAAAGTCAACTGGTGCGCATGGCGTGGCGTGGGTGTCCCTGGCGTGGCGTGGGTGTCCCAGGATCTGTAACTTCAAGGTTGCAGGTTCGATCCCCGAGGATGTAACAGAACATTTTTCTTCTTCAAATTATCAATTACAAACCCAACCTGTAAGTATCTGCAATTTCGACCAAAAGTCAACTGGTGCGCATGGCGTGTCGTGGGTGTCCCAGGGTCTGTAACCTCAAGGTTGAACGTTCGATCCCCAGGGATGTAACGTAACATTTTTCTTCTATAAATTACCAAGTACAAACCCAACATATAAGTATCTGAAATTTCGACCGAAATTCAACTGGTGCGCATGGCGTGTCGTAGGTGTCCTAGGGTATGTAACTTCAAGGTTGCAGGTTCGATCCCCGAGGATGTAACAGAACATTTTTCTACTTCAAATTACCAAGTACAAACCCAACCTATAAGTATCTGAAATTTCGAATAAAAGTCAACTGGTGCGCATGGCGTGGCGTGGGTGTCCCTGTAAGTATCTGCAATTTCGACCCGTCCGTCCGTCCGTCCGTCCGTCCGTCCGTCCGTCCGTCCGTCCGTCCGTCCGTCCGTCCGTCCGTCCGTCCGTCCGTCCGTCCGTCCGTCCGTCCGTCCGTCCGTCCGTCCGTCCGTCCGTCCGTCCGTCCGTCCGTCCGTCCGTCCGTCCGTCCGTCCGTCCGTCCGTCCGTCCGTCCGTCCGTCCGTCCGTCCGTCCGTCCGTCCGTCCGTCCGTCCGTCCGTCCGTCCGTCCGTCCGTCCGTCCGTCCGTCCGTCCGTCCGTCCGTCCGTCCGTCCGTCCGTCCGTCCGTCCGTCCGTCCGTCCGTCCGTCCGTCCGTCCGTCCGTCCGTCCGTCCGTCCGTCCGTCCGTCCGTCCGTCCGTCCGTCCGTCCGTCCGTCCGTCCGTCCGTCCGTCCGTCCGTCCGTCCGTCCGTCCGTCCGTCCGTCCGTCCGTCCGTCCGTCCGTCCGTCCGTCCGTCCGTCCGTCCGTCCGTCCGTCCGTCCGTCCGTCCGTCCGTCCGTCCGTCCGTCCGTCCGTCCGTCCGTCCGTCCGTCCGTCCGTCCGTCCGTCCGTCCGTCCGTCCGTCCGTCCGTCCGTCCGTCCGTCCGTCCGTCCGTCCGTCCGTCCGTCCGTCCGTCCGTCCGTCCGTCCGTCCGTCCGTCCGTCCGTCCGTCCGTCCGTCCGTCCGTCCGTCCGTCCGTCCGTCCGTCCGTCCGTCCGTCCGTCCGTCCGTCCGTCCGTCCGTCCGTCCGTCCGTCCGTCCGTCCGTCCGTCCGTCCGTCCGTCCGTCCGTCCGTCCGTCCGTCCGTCCGTCCGTCCGTCCGTCCGTCCGTCCGTCCGTCCGTCGATCCCCAGGGATGAAACGTAACATTTTTCTTCTTCAAATTACCAAGTACAAACCCAACCTGTAAGTATCTGCAATTTCGACCAAAAGTCAACTGGTGCGCATGGCGTGTCGTGGGTGTCCCAGGGTTTGTAACTTCAAGGTTGCAGGTTCGATCCCCGAGGATGTAACAGAACATTTTTCTTCTTCAAATTACCAAGTACAAACCCAACCTGTAAGTAGCTGAAATTTCGACCAAAAGTCAACTGGTGCATATGGCGTTGCGTGGGTGTCCCAGGGTCTGTAACTTCAAGGTTGCACGTTCGATCCCCAGGGATGTAACGTAACATTTTTCTTCTCCAAATTACCAAGTACAAACCCAACATAAAAGTATCTGTAATTTCGACCAAAAGTCAACTGGTGCGCATGGCGTGTCGTAGGTGTCCTAGGGTCTGTAACTTCAAGGTTGCAGGTTCGATCCCCAGGGATGTAACGTAACATTTTCTTCTTTAAATTACCAAGTACAAACCCAACCTATAAGTATCTGAAATTTCGACCAAAAGTCAACTGGTGCGCATGGCGTGGCGTGGGTGTCCCAGGGTCTGTAACCTCAAGGTTGCAGGTTCGATCCCCAGGGATGTAACGTAACATTTTCTTCTTCAAATTACCAATTACAAACCCAACATATAAGTATCTGAAATTTCGACCAAAAGTCAACTGGTGCGCATGTTGTGTCGTGGGTGTCCCAGGGTCTGTAACATCAAGGTTGCACGTTCGATCCCCAGGGATGTAACGTAACATTTTTCTTCTCCAAATTACCAAGTACAATCCCAACCTATAAGTATCTGAAATTTCGACCGAAATTCAACTGGTGCGCATGGCGTGTCGTAGGTGTCCTAGGGTATGTAACTTCAAGGTTGCAGGTTCGATCCCCGAGGATTTAACAGAACATTTTTCTTCTTCAAATTACCAAGTACAAACCCAACCTATAAGTATCTGAAATTTCGACCAAAAGTCAACTGGTGCGCATGGCGTGGCGTGGGTGTCCCAGGGTCTGTAACTTCAAGGTTGCAGGTTCGATCCCCAGGGATGTAACGTAACATTTTCTTCTTTAAAATACCAATTACAAACCCAACCTGTAAGTATCTGAAATTTCGACCAAAAGTCAACTGGTGCACATGGCGTTGCGTGGGTGTCCCAGGGTCTGTAACTTTAAGGTTGCACGTTCGATCCCCAGGGATGTAACGTAACATTTTTCTCCTCCAAATTACCAAGTACAAACCCAACATATAAGTATCTGAAATTTCGACCAAAAGGCAACTGGTGCGCATGGCGTGTCGTAGGTGTCCTGGGGTCTGTAACTTCAAGGTTCCAGGTTCGATCCCCGAGGATGTAACAGAACATTTTTCTACTTCAAATTACCAAGTACAAACCCAACCTATAAGTATCTGAAATTTCGACCAAAAGTCAACTGGTGTGCATGGCGTGGCGGGGGTGTCCCAGGGTCTGTAACTTCAAGGTTGCAGGTTCGATCCCCGAGGATGTAACAGAACATTTTTATTCTTCAAAATATCAATTACAAACCCAACCTGTAAGTATCTGCAATTTCGACCAAAAGTCAACTGGTTCGCATGGCGTGTCGTGGGTGTCCCAGGGTCTGTAACCTCAAGGTTGCAGGTTCGATTCCCAGGGATGTAACCTAACATTTTCTTCTTCAAATTACCAATTACAAACCCAACCTGTAAGTATCTGAAATTTCGACCAGAAGTCAACTGGTGCGCATGGCGTGTCGTGGGTGTCCCAGGGTCTGTAACCTCAAGGTTGCAGGTTCGATCCCCAGGGATATAACGTAACATTTTCTTCTTCAAATTACCAATTACAAACCCAACCTATAAGTATCTGAAATTTCGACCAAAAGTCAACTGGTGCGTATGGCGTGGCGTGGGTGTCCCAGGGTCTGTAACTTCAAGGTTGCAGGTTCGATCCCCGAGGATGTAACAGAACATTTTTCTTCTTCAAATTATCAATTACAAACCCAACCTGTAAGTATCTGCAATTTCGACCAAAAGTCAACTGGTGCGCATGGCGTGTCGTGGGTGTCCCAGGGTCTGTAACCTCAAGGTTGCACGTTCGATCCCCAGGGATGTAACGTAACATTTTTCTTCTCCAAATTACCAAGTACAATTAACCCAACATATAAGTATCTGAAATTTCGAGCAAAAGTCAACTGGTGCGCATGGCGTGTCGTAGGTGTCCTAGGGTCTGTAACTTCAAGGTTGCAGGTTCGATCCCCGAGGATGTAACAGAACATTTTTCTTCTTCAAATTACCAAGTACAAACTCAACCTATAAGTATCTGAAATTTCGACCAAAAGTCAACTGGTGCGCATGACGTGGCGTGGGTGTCCCAGGGTCTGTAACTTCAAGGTTGCAGGTTCGATCCCCAGGGATGTAACGTAACATTTTCTTCTTCAAATTACAAAGTACAAACCCAACCTATAAGTATCTGAAATTTCGACCAAATGTCAACTAATGCGCATGGCGTGTCGTGGGTGTCCCAGGGTCTGTAACCTCAAGGTTGCAGGTTCGATCCCCAGGGATGTAACGTAACATTTTCTTCTTCAAATTACCAATTACAAACCCAACATATAAGTATCTGAAATTTCGACCAAAAGTCAACTGGTGCGCATGTTGTGTCGTGGGTGTCCCAGGGTCTGTAACATCAAGGTTGCACGTTCGATCCCCAGGGATGTAACGTAACATTTTTCTTCTCCAAATTACCAAGTACAATCCCAACCTATAAGTATCTGAAATTTCGACCGAAATTCAACTGGTGCGCATGGCGTGTCGTAGGTGTCCTAGGGTATGTAACTTCAAGGTTGCAGGTTCGATCCCCGAGGATGTAACAGAACATTTTTCTTCTTCAAATTACCAAGTACAAACCCAACCTATAAGTATCTGAAATTTCGACCAAAAGTCAACTGGTGCGCATGGCGTGGCGTGGGTGTCCCAGGGTCTGTAACTTCAAGGTTGCAGGTTCGATCCCCAGGGATGTAACGTAACATTTTCTTCTTTAAAATACCAATTACAAACCCAACCTGTAAGTATCTGAAATTTCGACCAAAAGTCAACTGGTGCACATGGCGTTGCGTGGGTGTCCCAGGGTCTGTAACTTTAAGGTTGCACGTTCGATCCCCAGGGATGTAACGTAACATTTTTCTCCTCCAAATTACCAAGTACAAACCCAACATATAAGTATCTGAAATTTCGACCAAAAGGCAACTGGTGCGCATGGCGTGTCGTAGGTGTCCTGGGGTCTGTAACTTCAAGGTTCCAGGTTCGATCCCCGAGGATGTAACAGAACATTTTTCTACTTCAAATTACCAAGTACAAACCCAACCTATAAGTATCTGAAATTTCGACCAAAAGTCAACTGGTGCGCATGGCGTGGCGGGGGTGTCCCAGGGTCTGTAACTTCAAGGTTGCAGGTTCGATCCCCGAGGATGTAACAGAACATTTTTATTCTTCAAAATATCAATTACAAACCCAACCTGTAAGTATCTGCAATTTCGACCAAAAGTCAACTGGTTCGCATGGCGTGTCGTGGGTGTCCCAGGGTCTGTAACCTCAAGGTTGCAGGTTCGATCCCCAGGGATGTAACCTAACATTTTCTTCTTCAAATTACCAATTACAAACCCAACCTGTAAGTATCTGAAATTTCGACCAGAAGTCAACTGGTGCGCATGGCGTGTCGTGGGTGTCCCAGGGTCTGTAACCTCAAGGTTGCAGGTTCGATCCCCAGGGATATAACGTAACATTTTCTTCTTCAAATTACCAATTACAAACCCAACCTATAAGTATCTGAAATTTCGACCAAAAGTCAACTGGTGCGCATGGCGTGGCGTGGGTGTCCCAGGGTCTGTAACTTCAAGGTTGCAGGTTCGATCCCCGAGGATGTAACAGAACATTTTTCTTCTTCAAATTATCAATTACAAACCCAACCTGTAAGTATCTGCAATTTCGACCAAAAGTCAACTGGTGCGCATGGCGTGTCGTGGGTGTCCCAGGGTCTGTAACCTCAAGGTTGCACGTTCGATCCCCAGGGATGTAACGTAACATTTTTCTTCTATAAATTACCAAGTACAAACCCAACATATAAGTATCTGAAATTTCGACCGAAATTCAACTGGTGCGCATGGCGTGTCGTAGGTGTCCTAGGGTATGTAACTTCAAGGTTGCAGGTTCGATCCCCGAGGATGTAACAGAACATTTTTCTACTTCAAATTACCAAGTACAAACCCAACCTATAAGTATCTGAAATTTCGAATAAAAGTCAACTGGTGCGCATGGCGTGGCGTGGGTGTCCCTGTAAGTATCTGCAATTTCGACCCGTCCGTCCGTCCGTCCGTCCGTCCGTCCGCAAGTACAAACCCAACCTATAAGTATCTGAAATTTCGAATAAAAGTCAACTGGTGCGCATGGCGTGGCGTGGGTGTCCCTGTAAGTATCTGCAATTTCGACCCGTCCGTCCGTCCGTCCGTCCGTCCGTCCGTCCGTCCGTCCGTCCGTCCGTCCGTCCGTCCGTCCGTCCGTCCGTCCGTCCGTCCGTCCGTCCGTCCGTCCGTCCGTCCGTCCGTCCGTCCGTCCGTCCGTCCGTCCGTCCGTCCGTCCGTCCGTCCGTCCGTCCGTCCGTCCGTCCGTCCGTCCGTCCGTCCGTCCGTCCGTCCGTCCGTCCGTCCGTCCGTCCGTCCGTCCGTCCGTCCGTCCGTCCGTCCGTCCGTCCGTCCGTCCGTCCGTCCGTCCGTCCGTCCGTCCGTCCGTCCGTCCGTCCGTCCGTCCGTCCGTCCGTCCGTCCGTCCGTCCGTCCGTCCGTCCGTCCGTCCGTCCGTCCGTCCGTCCGTCCGTCCGTCCGTCCGTCCGTCCGTCCGTCCGTCCGTCCGTCCGTCCGTCCGTCCGTCCGTCCGTCCGTCCGTCCGTCCGTCCGTCCGTCCGTCCGTCCGTCCGTCCGTCCGTCCGTCCGTCCGTCCGTCCGTCCGTCCGTCCGTCCGTCCGTCCGTCCGTCCGTCCGTCCGTCCGTCCGTCCGTCCGTCCGTCCGTCCGTCCGTCCGTCCGTCCGTCCGTCCGTCCGTCCGTCCGTCCGTCCGTCCGTCCGTCCGTCCGTCCGTCCGTCCGTCCGTCCGTCCGTCCGTCCGTCCGTCCGTCCGTCCGTCCGTCCGTCCGTCCGTCCGTCCGTCCGTCCGTCCGTCCGTCCGTCCGTCCGTCCGTCCGTCCGTCCGTCCGTCCGTCCGTCCGTCCGTCCGTCCGTCCGTCCGTCCGTCCGTCCGTCCGTCCGTCCGTCCGTCCGTCCGTCCGTCCGTCCGTCCGTCCGTCCGTCCGTCCGTCCGTCCGTCCGTCCGTCCGTCCGTCCGTCCGTCCGTCCGTCCGTCCGTCCGTCCGTCCGTCCGTCCGTCCGTCCGTCCGTCCGTCCGTCCGTCCGTCCGTCCGTCCGTCCGTCCGTCCGTCCGTCCGTCCGTCCGTCCGTCCGTCCGTCCGTCCGTCCGTCCGTCCGTCCGTCCGTCCGTCCGTCCGTCCGTCCGTCCGTCCGTCCGTCCGTCCGTCCGTCCGTCCGTCCGTCCGTCCGTCCGTCCGTCCGTCCGTCCGTCCGTCCGTCCGTCCGTCCGTCCGTCCGTCCGTCCGTCCGTCCGTCCGTCCGTCCGTCCGTCCGTCCGTCCGTCCGTCCGTCCGTCCGTCCGTCCGTCCGTCCGTCCGTCCGTCCGTCCGTCCGTCCGTCCGTCCGTCCGTCCGTCCGTCCGTCCGTCCGTCCGTCCGTCCGTCCGTCCGTCCGTCCGTCCGTCCGTCCGTCCGTCCGTCCGTCCGTCCGTCCGTCCGTCCGTCCGTCCGTCCGTCCGTCCGTCCGTCCGTCCGTCCGTCCGTCCGTCCGTCCGTCCGTCCGTCCGTCCGTCCGTCCGTCCGTCCGTCCGTCCGTCCGTCCGTCCGTCCGTCCGTCCGTCCGTCCGTCCGTCCGTCCGTCCGTCCGTCCGTCCGTCCGTCCGTCCGTCCGTCCGTCCGTCCGTCCGTCCGTCCGTCCGTCCGTCCGTCCGTCCGTCCGTCCGTCCGTCCGTCCGTCCGTCCGTCCGTCCGTCCGTCCGTCCGTCCGTCCGTCCGTCCGTCCGTCCGTCCGTCCGTCCGTCCGTCCGTCCGTCCGTCCGTCCGTCCGTCCGTCCGTCCGTCCGTCCGTCCGTCCGTCCGTCCGTCCGTCCGTCCGTCCGTCCGTCCGTCCGTCCGTCCGTCCGTCCGTCCGTCCGTCCGTCCGTCCGTCCGTCCGTCCGTCCGTCCGTCCGTCCGTCCGTCCGTCCGTCCGTCCGTCCGTCCGTCCGTCCGTCCGTCCGTCCGTCCGTCCGTCCGTCCGTCCGTCCGTCCGTCCGTCCGTCCGTCCGTCCGTCCGTCCGTCCGTCCGTCCGTCCGTCCGTCCGTCCGTCCGTCCGTCCGTCCGTCCGTCCGTCCGTCCGTCCGTCCGTCCGTCCGTCCGTCCGTCCGTCCGTCCGTCCGTCCGTCCGTCCGTCCGTCCGTCCGTCCGTCCGTCCGTCCGTCCGTCCGTCCGTCCGTCCGTCCGTCCGTCCGTCCGTCCGTCCGTCCGTCCGTCCGTCCGTCCGTCCGTCCGTCCGTCCGTCCGTCCGTCCGTCCGTCCGTCCGTCCGTCCGTCCGTCCGTCCGTCCGTCCGTCCGTCCGTCCGTCCGTCCGTCCGTCCGTCCGTCCGTCCGTCCGTCCGTCCGTCCGTCCGTCCGTCCGTCCGTCCGTCCGTCCGTCCGTCCGTCCGTCCGTCCGTCCGTCCGTCCGTCCGTCCGTCCGTCCGTCCGTCCGTCCGTCCGTCCGTCCGTCCGTCCGTCCGTCCGTCCGTCCGTCCGTCCGTCCGTCCGTCCGTCCGTCCGTCCGTCCGTCCGTCCGTCCGTCCGTCCGTCCGTCCGTCCGTCCGTCCGTCCGTCCGTCCGTCCGTCCGTCCGTCCGTCCGTCCGTCCGTCCGTCCGTCCGTCCGTCCGTCCGTCCGTCCGTCCGTCCGTCCGTCCGTCCGTCCGTCCGTCCGTCCGTCCGTCCGTCCGTCCGTCCGTCCGTCCGTCCGTCCGTCCGTCCGTCCGTCCGTCCGTCCGTCCGTCCGTCCGTCCGTCCGTCCGTCCGTCCGTCCGTCCGTCCGTCCGTCCGTCCGTCCGTCCGTCCGTCCGTCCGTCCGTCCGTCCGTCCGTCCGTCCGTCCGTCCGTCCGTCCGTCCGTCCGTCCGTCCGTCCGTCCGTCCGTCCGTCCGTCCGTCCGTCCGTCCGTCCGTCCGTCCGTCCGTCCGTCCGTCCGTCCGTCCGTCCGTCCGTCCGTCCGTCCGTCCGTCCGTCCGTCCGTCCGTCCGTCCGTCCGTCCGTCCGTCCGTCCGTCCGTCCGTCCGTCCGTCCGTCCGTCCGTCCGTCCGTCCGTCCGTCCGTCCGTCCGTCCGTCCGTCCGTCCGTCCGTCCGTCCGTCCGTCCGTCCGTCCGTCCGTCCGTCCGTCCGTCCGTCCGTCCGTCCGTCCGTCCGTCCGTCCGTCCGTCCGTCCGTCCGTCCGTCCGTCCGTCCGTCCGTCCGTCCGTCCGTCCGTCCGTCCGTCCGTCCGTCCGTCCGTCCGTCCGTCCGTCCGTCCGTCCGTCCGTCCGTCCGTCCGTCCGTCCGTCCGTCCGTCCGTCCGTCCGTCCGTCCGTCCGTCCGTCCGTCCGTCCGTCCGTCCGTCCGTCCGTCCGTCCGTCCGTCCGTCCGTCCGTCCGTCCGTCCGTCCGTCCGTCCGTCCGTCCGTCCGTCCGTCCGTCCGTCCGTCCGTCCGTCCGTCCGTCCGTCCGTCCGTCCGTCCGTCCGTCCGTCCGTCCGTCCGTCCGTCCGTCCGTCCGTCCGTCCGTCCGTCCGTCCGTCCGTCCGTCCGTCCGTCCGTCCGTCCGTCCGTCCGTCCGTCCGTCCGTCCGTCCGTCCGTCCGTCCGTCCGTCCGTCCGTCCGTCCGTCCGTCCGTCCGTCCGTCCGTCCGTCCGTCCGTCCGTCCGTCCGTCCGTCCGTCCGTCCGTCCGTCCGTCCGTCCGTCCGTCCGTCCGTCCGTCCGTCCGTCCGTCCGTCCGTCCGTCCGTCCGTCCGTCCGTCCGTCCGTCCGTCCGTCCGTCCGTCCGTCCGTCCGTCCGTCCGTCCGTCCGTCCGTCCGTCCGTCCGTCCGTCCGTCCGTCCGTCCGTCCGTCCGTCCGTCCGTCCGTCCGTCCGTCCGTCCGTCCGTCCGTCCGTCCGTCCGTCCGTCCGTCCGTCCGTCCGTCCGTCCGTCCGTCCGTCCGTCCGTCCGTCCGTCCGTCCGTCCGTCCGTCCGTCCGTCCGTCCGTCCGTCCGTCCGTCCGTCCGTCCGTCCGTCCGTCGATCCCCAGGGATGAAACGTAACATTTTTCTTCTTCAAATTACCAAGTACAAACCCAACCTGTAAGTATCTGCAATTTCGACCAAAAGTCAACTGGTGCGCATGGCGTGTCGTGGGTGTCCCAGGGTTTGTAACTTCAAGGTTGCAGGTTCGATCCCCGAGGATGTAACAGAACATTTTTCTTCTTCAAATTACCAAGTACAAACCCAACCTGTAAGTAGCTGAAATTTCGACCAAAAGTCAACTGGTGCATATGGCGTTGCGTGGGTGTCCCAGGGTCTGTAACTTCAAGGTTGCACGTTCGATCCCCAGGGATGTAACGTAACATTTTTCTTCTCCAAATTACCAAGTACAAACCCAACATAAAAGTATCTGTAATTTCGACCAAAAGTCAACTGGTGCGCATGGCGTGTCGTAGGTGTCCTAGGGTCTGTAACTTCAAGGTTGCAGGTTCGATCCCCAGGGATGTAACGTAACATTTTCTTCTTTAAATTACCAAGTACAAACCCAACCTATAAGTATCTGAAATTTCGACCAAAAGTCAACTGGTGCGCATGGCGTGGCGTGGGTGTCCCAGGGTCTGTAACCTCAAGGTTGCAGGTTCGATCCCCAGGGATGTAACGTAACATTTTCTTCTTCAAATTACCAATTACAAACCCAACATATAAGTATCTGAAATTTCGACCAAAAGTCAACTGGTGCGCATGTTGTGTCGTGGGTGTCCCAGGGTCTGTAACATCAAGGTTGCACGTTCGATCCCCAGGGATGTAACGTAACATTTTTCTTCTCCAAATTACCAAGTACAATCCCAACCTATAAGTATCTGAAATTTCGACCGAAATTCAACTGGTGCGCATGGCGTGTCGTAGGTGTCCTAGGGTATGTAACTTCAAGGTTGCAGGTTCGATCCCCGAGGATTTAACAGAACATTTTTCTTCTTCAAATTACCAAGTACAAACCCAACCTATAAGTATCTGAAATTTCGACCAAAAGTCAACTGGTGCGCATGGCGTGGCGTGGGTGTCCCAGGGTCTGTAACTTCAAGGTTGCAGGTTCGATCCCCAGGGATGTAACGTAACATTTTCTTCTTTAAAATACCAATTACAAACCCAACCTGTAAGTATCTGAAATTTCGACCAAAAGTCAACTGGTGCACATGGCGTTGCGTGGGTGTCCCAGGGTCTGTAACTTTAAGGTTGCACGTTCGATCCCCAGGGATGTAACGTAACATTTTTCTCCTCCAAATTACCAAGTACAAACCCAACATATAAGTATCTGAAATTTCGACCAAAAGGCAACTGGTGCGCATGGCGTGTCGTAGGTGTCCTGGGGTCTGTAACTTCAAGGTTCCAGGTTCGATCCCCGAGGATGTAACAGAACATTTTTCTACTTCAAATTACCAAGTACAAACCCAACCTATAAGTATCTGAAATTTCGACCAAAAGTCAACTGGTGTGCATGGCGTGGCGGGGGTGTCCCAGGGTCTGTAACTTCAAGGTTGCAGGTTCGATCCCCGAGGATGTAACAGAACATTTTTATTCTTCAAAATATCAATTACAAACCCAACCTGTAAGTATCTGCAATTTCGACCAAAAGTCAACTGGTTCGCATGGCGTGTCGTGGGTGTCCCAGGGTCTGTAACCTCAAGGTTGCAGGTTCGATTCCCAGGGATGTAACCTAACATTTTCTTCTTCAAATTACCAATTACAAACCCAACCTGTAAGTATCTGAAATTTCGACCAGAAGTCAACTGGTGCGCATGGCGTGTCGTGGGTGTCCCAGGGTCTGTAACCTCAAGGTTGCAGGTTCGATCCCCAGGGATATAACGTAACATTTTCTTCTTCAAATTACCAATTACAAACCCAACCTATAAGTATCTGAAATTTCGACCAAAAGTCAACTGGTGCGCATGGCGTGGCGTGGGTGTCCCAGGGTCTGTAACTTCAAGGTTGCAGGTTCGATCCCCGAGGATGTAACAGAACATTTTTCTTCTTCAAATTATCAATTACAAACCCAACCTGTAAGTATCTGCAATTTCGACCAAAAGTCAACTGGTGCGCATGGCGTGTCGTGGGTGTCCCAGGGTCTGTGGGATGTAACGTAACATTTTTCTTCTCCAAATTACCAAGTACAATTAAACCCAACATATAAGTATCTGAAATTTCGAGCAAAAGTCAACTGGTGCGCATGGCGTGTCGTAGGTGTCCTAGGGTCTGTAACTTCAAGGTTGCAGGTTCGATCCCCGAGGATGTAACAGAACATTTTTCTTCTTCAAATTACCAAGTACAAACTCAACCTATAAGTATCTGAAATTTCGACCAAAAGTCAACTGGTGCGCATGACGTGGCGTGGGTGTCCCAGGGTCTGTAACTTCAAGGTTGCAGGTTCGATCCCCAGGGATGTAACGTAACATTTTCTTCTTCAAATTACAAAGTACAAACCCAACCTATAAGTATCTGAAATTTCGACCAAATGTCAACTAATGCGCATGGCGTGTCGTGGGTGTCCCAGGGTCTGTAATCTCAAGGTTGCAGGTTCGATCCCCAGGGATGTAACGTAACATTTTCTTCTTCAAATTACCAATTACAAACCCAACATATAAGTATCTGAAATTTCGACCAAAAGTCAACTGGTGCGCATGTTGTGTCGTGGGTGTCCCAGGGTCTGTAACATCAAGGTTGCACGTTCGATCCCCAGGGATGTAACGTAACATTTTTCTTCTCCAAATTACCAAGTACAATCCCAACCTATAAGTATCTGAAATTTCGACCGAAATTCAACTGGTGCGCATGGCGTGTCGTAGGTGTCCTAGGGTCTGTAACTTCAAGGTTGCAGGTTCGATCCCCGAGGATGTAACAGAACATTTTTCTTCTTCAAATTACCAAGTACAAACTCAACCTATAAGTATCTGAAATTTCGACCAAAAGTCAACTGGTGCGCATGACGTGGCGTGGGTGTCCCAGGGTCTGTAACTTCAAGGTTGCAGGTTCGATCCCCAGGGATGTAACGTAACATTTTCTTCTTCAAATTACAAAGTACAAACCCAACCTATAAGTATCTGAAATTTCGACCAAATGTCAACTAATGCGCATGGCGTGTCGTGGGTGTCCCAGGGTCTGTAACCTCAAGGTTGCAGGTTCGATCCCCAGGGATGTAACGTAACATTTTCTTCTTCAAATTACCAATTACAAACCCAACATATAAGTATCTGAAATTTCGACCAAAAGTCAACTGGTGCGCATGTTGTGTCGTGGGTGTCCCAGGGTCTGTAACATCAAGGTTGCACGTTCGATCCCCAGGGATGTAACGTAACATTTTTCTTCTCCAAATTACCAAGTACAATCCCAACCTATAAGTATCTGAAATTTCGACCGAAATTCAACTGGTGCGCATGGCGTGTCGTAGGTGTCCTAGGGTATGTAACTTCAAGGTTGCAGGTTCGATCCCCGAGGATGTAACAGAACATTTTTCTTCTTCAAATTACCAAGTACAAACCCAACCTATAAGTATCTGAAATTTCGACCAAAAGTCAACTGGTGCGCATGGCGTGGCGTGGGTGTCCCAGGGTCTGTAACTTCAAGGTTGCAGGTTCGATCCCCAGGGATGTAACGTAACATTTTCTTCTTTAAAATACCAATTACAAACCCAACCTGTAAGTATCTGAAATTTCGACCAAAAGTCAACTGGTGCACATGGCGTTGCGTGGGTGTCCCAGGGTCTGTAACTTTAAGGTTGCACGTTCGATCCCCAGGGATGTAACGTAACATTTTTCTCCTCCAAATTACCAAGTACAAACCCAACATATAAGTATCTGAAATTTCGACCAAAAGGCAACTGGTGCGCATGGCGTGTCGTAGGTGTCCTGGGGTCTGTAACTTCAAGGTTCCAGGTTCGATCCCCGAGGATGTAACAGAACATTTTTCTACTTCAAATTACCAAGTACAAACCCAACCTATAAGTATCTGAAATTTCGACCAAAAGTCAACTGGTGCGCATGGCGTGGCGGGGGTGTCCCAGGGTCTGTAACTTCAAGGTTGCAGGTTCGATCCCCGAGGATGTAACAGAACATTTTTATTCTTCAAAATATCAATTACAAACCCAACCTGTAAGTATCTGCAATTTCGACCAAAAGTCAACTGGTTCGCATGGCGTGTCGTGGGTGTCCCAGGGTCTGTAACCTCAAGGTTGCAGGTTCGATCCCCAGGGATGTAACCTAACATTTTCTTCTTCAAATTACCAATTACAAACCCAACCTGTAAGTATCTGAAATTTCGACCAGAAGTCAACTGGTGCGCATGGCGTGTCGTGGGTGTCCCAGGGTCTGTAACCTCAAGGTTGCAGGTTCGATCCCCAGGGATATAACGTAACATTTTCTTCTTCAAATTACCAATTACAAACCCAACCTATAAGTATCTGAAATTTCGACCAAAAGTCAACTCGTGCGCATGGCGTGGCGTGGGTGTCCCAGGGTCTGTAACTTCAAGGTTGCAGGTTCGATCCCCGAGGATGTAACAGAACATTTTTCTTCTTCAAATTATCAATTACAAACCCAACCTGTAAGTATCTGCAATTTCGACCAAAAGTCAACTGGTGCGCATGGCGTGTCGTGGGTGTCCCAGGGTCTGTAACCTCAAGGTTGCACGTTCGATCCCCAGGGATGTAACGTAACATTTTTCTTCTATAAATTACCAAGTACAAACCCAACATATAAGTATCTGAAATTTCGACCGAAATTCAACTGGTGCGCATGGCGTGTCGTAGGTGTCCTAGGGTATGTAACTTCAAGGTTGCAGGTTCGATCCCCGAGGATGTAACAGAACATTTTTCTACTTCAAATTACCAAGTACAAACCCAACCTATAAGTATCTGAAATTTCGAATAAAAGTCAACTGGTGCGCATGGCGTGGCGTGGGTGTCCCTGTAAGTATCTGCAATTTCGACCCGACCCGTCCGTCCGTCCGTCCGTCCGTCCGTCCGTCCGTCCGTCCGTCCGTCCGTCCGTCCGTCCGTCCGTCCGTCCGTCCGTCCGTCCGTCCGTCCGTCCGTCCGTCCGTCCGTCCGTCCGTCCGTCCGTCCGTCCGTCCGTCCGTCCGTCCGTCCGTCCGTCCGTCCGTCCGTCCGTCCGTCCGTCCGTCCGTCCGTCCGTCCGTCCGTCCGTCCGTCCGTCCGTCCGTCCGTCCGTCCGTCCGTCCGTCCGTCCGTCCGTCCGTCCGTCCGTCCGTCCGTCCGTCCGTCCGTCCGTCCGTCCGTCCGTCCGTCCGTCCGTCCGTCCGTCCGTCCGTCCGTCCGTCCGTCCGTCCGTCCGTCCGTCCGTCCGTCCGTCCGTCCGTCCGTCCGTCCGTCCGTCCGTCCGTCCGTCCGTCCGTCCGTCCGTCCGTCCGTCCGTCCGTCCGTCCGTCCGTCCGTCCGTCCGTCCGTCCGTCCGTCCGTCCGTCCGTCCGTCCGTCCGTCCGTCCGTCCGTCCGTCCGTCCGTCCGTCCGTCCGTCCGTCCGTCCGTCCGTCCGTCCGTCCGTCCGTCCGTCCGTCCGTCCGTCCGTCCGTCCGTCCGTCCGTCCGTCCGTCCGTCCGTCCGTCCGTCCGTCCGTCCGTCCGTCCGTCCGTCCGTCCGTCCGTCCGTCCGTCCGTCCGTCCGTCCGTCCGTCCGTCCGTCCGTCCGTCCGTCCGTCCGTCCGTCCGTCCGTCCGTCCGTCCGTCCGTCCGTCCGTCCGTCCGTCCGTCCGTCCGTCCGTCCGTCCGTCCGTCCGTCCGTCCGTCCGTCCGTCCGTCCGTCCGTCCGTCCGTCCGTCCGTCCGTCCGTCCGTCCGTCCGTCCGTCCGTCCGTCCGTCCGTCCGTCCGTCCGTCCGTCCGTCCGTCCGTCCGTCCGTCCGTCCGTCCGTCCGTCCGTCCGTCCGTCCGTCCGTCCGTCCGTCCGTCCGTCCGTCCGTCCGTCCGTCCGTCCGTCCGTCCGTCCGTCCGTCCGTCCGTCCGTCCGTCCGTCCGTCCGTCCGTCCGTCCGTCCGTCCGTCCGTCCGTCCGTCCGTCCGTCCGTCCGTCCGTCCGTCCGTCCGTCCGTCCGTCCGTCCGTCCGTCCGTCCGTCCGTCCGTCCGTCCGTCCGTCCGTCCGTCCGTCCGTCCGTCCGTCCGTCCGTCCGTCCGTCCGTCCGTCCGTCCGTCCGTCCGTCCGTCCGTCCGTCCGTCCGTCCGTCCGTCCGTCCGTCCGTCCGTCCGTCCGTCCGTCCGTCCGTCCGTCCGTCCGTCCGTCCGTCCGTCCGTCCGTCCGTCCGTCCGTCCGTCCGTCCGTCCGTCCGTCCGTCCGTCCGTCCGTCCGTCCGTCCGTCCGTCCGTCCGTCCGTCCGTCCGTCCGTCCGTCCGTCCGTCCGTCCGTCCGTCCGTCCGTCCGTCCGTCCGTCCGTCCGTCCGTCCGTCCGTCCGTCCGTCCGTCCGTCCGTCCGTCCGTCCGTCCGTCCGTCCGTCCGTCCGTCCGTCCGTCCGTCCGTCCGTCCGTCCGTCCGTCCGTCCGTCCGTCCGTCCGTCCGTCCGTCCGTCCGTCCGTCCGTCCGTCCGTCCGTCCGTCCGTCCGTCCGTCCGTCCGTCCGTCCGTCCGTCCGTCCGTCCGTCCGTCCGTCCGTCCGTCCGTCCGTCCGTCCGTCCGTCCGTCCGTCCGTCCGTCCGTCCGTCCGTCCGTCCGTCCGTCCGTCCGTCCGTCCGTCCGTCCGTCCGTCCGTCCGTCCGTCCGTCCGTCCGTCCGTCCGTCCGTCCGTCCGTCCGTCCGTCCGTCCGTCCGTCCGTCCGTCCGTCCGTCCGTCCGTCCGTCCGTCCGTCCGTCCGTCCGTCCGTCCGTCCGTCCGTCCGTCCGTCCGTCCGTCCGTCCGTCCGTCCGTCCGTCCGTCCGTCCGTCCGTCCGTCCGTCCGTCCGTCCGTCCGTCCGTCCGTCCGTCCGTCCGTCCGTCCGTCCGTCCGTCCGTCCGTCCGTCCGTCCGTCCGTCCGTCCGTCCGTCCGTCCGTCCGTCCGTCCGTCCGTCCGTCCGTCCGTCCGTCCGTCCGTCCGTCCGTCCGTCCGTCCGTCCGTCCGTCCGTCCGTCCGTCCGTCCGTCCGTCCGTCCGTCCGTCCGTCCGTCCGTCCGTCCGTCCGTCCGTCCGTCCGTCCGTCCGTCCGTCCGTCCGTCCGTCCGTCCGTCCGTCCGTCCGTCCGTCCGTCCGTCCGTCCGTCCGTCCGTCCGTCCGTCCGTCCGTCCGTCCGTCCGTCCGTCCGTCCGTCCGTCCGTCCGTCCGTCCGTCCGTCCGTCCGTCCGTCCGTCCGTCCGTCCGTCCGTCCGTCCGTCCGTCCGTCCGTCCGTCCGTCCGTCCGTCCGTCCGTCCGTCCGTCCGTCCGTCCGTCCGTCCGTCCGTCCGTCCGTCCGTCCGTCCGTCCGTCCGTCCGTCCGTCCGTCCGTCCGTCCGTCCGTCCGTCCGTCCGTCCGTCCGTCCGTCCGTCCGTCCGTCCGTCCGTCCGTCCGTCCGTCCGTCCGTCCGTCCGTCCGTCCGTCCGTCCGTCCGTCCGTCCGTCCGTCCGTCCGTCCGTCCGTCCGTCCGTCCGTCCGTCCGTCCGTCCGTCCGTCCGTCCGTCCGTCCGTCCGTCCGTCCGTCCGTCCGTCCGTCCGTCCGTCCGTCCGTCCGTCCGTCCGTCCGTCCGTCCGTCCGTCCGTCCGTCCGTCCGTCCGTCCGTCCGTCCGTCCGTCCGTCCGTCCGTCCGTCCGTCCGTCCGTCCGTCCGTCCGTCCGTCCGTCCGTCCGTCCGTCCGTCCGTCCGTCCGTCCGTCCGTCCGTCCGTCCGTCCGTCCGTCCGTCCGTCCGTCCGTCCGTCCGTCCGTCCGTCCGTCCGTCCGTCCGTCCGTCCGTCCGTCCGTCCGTCCGTCCGTCCGTCCGTCCGTCCGTCCGTCCGTCCGTCCGTCCGTCCGTCCGTCCGTCCGTCCGTCCGTCCGTCCGTCCGTCCGTCCGTCCGTCCGTCCGTCCGTCCGTCCGTCCGTCCGTCCGTCCGTCCGTCGATCCCGGGGATAAAACGTAACATTTTTCTTCTCCAAATTACCAAGTAAAAGCCCAACATATAAGTATCTGAAATTTCGACCAAAAGTCAACTGGTGCGCATGGCGTGGCGTGGGTGTCCCAGGGTCTGTAACCTCAAGGTTGCAGGTTCGATCCCCAGGGATGTAACGTAACATTTTCTTCTTCAAATTACCAATTACAAACCCAACATGTTAGTATCTGAAATTTCGACCAAAAGTCAACTGGTGCGCATGGCGTGTCGTGGGTGTCCCAGGTTCTGTAATCTCAAGGTTGCACGTTCGATCCCCAGGGATGTAACGTAACATTTTTCTTCTCCAAATTACCAAGTACAAACCCAACATATAAGTATATGAAATTTCGACCAAAAGTCAACTGGTGTGCATGGCGTGGCGTGGGTGTCCCAGGGTCTGTAACTTCAAGGTTGCACGTTCGATCCCCAGGGATGTAAAGTAACATTTTCTTCTTTAAATTACCAAGTACAAACCCAACCTATAAGTATCTGAAATTTCGACCAAATGTCAACTAATGCGCATGGCGTGTCGTGGGTGTCCCAGGGTCTGTAACCTCAAGGTTGCAGGTTCGATCCCCAGGGATGTAACGTAACATTTTCTTCTTCAAATTACCAATTACAAACCCAACATATAAGTATCTGAAATTTCGACCAAAAGTCAACTGGTGCGCATGGCGTGTCGTGGGTGTCCCAGGGTCTGTAACATCAAGGTTGCACGTTCGATCCCCAGGGATGTAACGTAACATTTTTCTTCTCCAAATTACCAAGTACAATCCCAACATATAAGTATCTGAAATTTCGACCGAAATTCAACTGGTGCGCATGGCGTGTCGTAGGTGTCCTAGGGTATGTAACTTCAAGGTTGCAGGTTCGATCCCCGAGGATGTAACAGAACATTTTTCTACTTCAAATTACCAAGTACAAACCCAACCTATAAGTATCTGAAATTTCGAATAAAAGTCAACTGGTGCGCATGGCGTGGCGTGGGTGTCCCAGGGTCTGTAACTTCAAGGTTGCAGGTTCGATCCCCGAGGATGTAACAGAACATTTTTCTTCTTCAAATTATCAATTACAAACCCAACCTGTAAGTATCTGCAATTTCGACCAAAAGTCAACTGGTGCGCATGGCGTGTCGTGGGTGTCCCAGGGTCTGTAACCTCAAGGTTGCAGGTTCGATCCCCAGGGATGTAACGTAACATTTTCTTCTTCAAATTACCAATTACAAACCCAACCTGTAAGTATCTGAAATTTCGACCAAAAGTCAACTGGTGCACATGGCGTTGCGTGGGTGTCCCAGGGTCTGTAATCTCAAGGTTGCAGGTTCGATCCCCAGGGATGTAACGTAACATTTTCTTCTTCAAATTACCAATTACAAACCCAACCTGTAAGTATCTGAAATTTCGACCAAAAGTCAACTGGTGCACATGGCGTTGCGTGGGTGTCCCAGGGTCTGTAACTTCAAGGTTGCACGTTCGATCCACAGGGATGTAACGTAACATTTTCTTCTTCAAATTACCAATTACAAACCCAACCTCTAAGTATCTGAAATTTCGACCAAAAGTCAACTGGTGCATATGGCGTTGCGTGGGTGTCCCAGGGTCTGTAACTTCAAGGTTGCACGTTCGATCCCCAGGGATGTAACGTAACATTTTTCTTCTCCAAATTACCAAGTACAAACCCAACATATAAGTATATGAAATTTCGACCAAAAGTCAACTGGTGCGCATGGCGTGTCGTAGGTGTCCTAGGGTCTGTAACTTCAAGGTTGCAGGTTCGATCCCCGAGGATGTAACAGAACATTTTTCTTCTTCAAATTACCAAGTACAAACTCAACCTATAAGTATCTGAAATTTCGACCAAAAGTCAACTGGTGTGCATGGCGTGGCGTGGGTGTCCCAGGGTCTGTAACTTCAAGGTTGCACGTTCGATCCCCAGGGATGTAACGTAACATTTTCTTCTTTAAATTACCAAGTACAAACCCAACCTATAAGTATCTGAAATTTCGACCAAATGTCAACTAATGCGCATGGCGTGTCGTGGGTGTCCCAGGGTCTGTAACCTCAAGGTTGCAGGTTCGATCCCCAGGGATGTAACGTAACATTTTCTTCTTCGAATTACCAATTACAAACCCAACATATAAGTATCTGAAATTTCGACCAAAAGTCAACTGGTGCGCATGGCGTGTCGTGGGTGTCCCAGGGTCTGTAACATCAAGGTTGCACGTTCGATCCCCAGGGATGTAACGTAACATTTTTCTTCTCCAAATTACTAAGTACAATCCCAACATATAAGTATCTGAAATTTCGACCGAAATTCAACTGGTGCGCATGGCGTGTCGTAGGTGTCCTAGGGTATGTAACTTCAAGGTTGCAGGTTCGATCCCCGAGGATGTAACAGAACATTTTTCTACTTCAAATTACCAAGTACAAACCCAACCTATAAGTATCTGAAATTTCGAATAAAAGTCAACTGGTGCGCATGGCGTGGCGTGGGTGTCCCAGGGTCTGTAACTTCAAGGTTGCAGGTTCGATCCCCGAGGATGTAACAGAACATTTTTCTTCTTCAAATTATCAATTACAAACCCAACCTGTAAGTATCTGCAATTTCGACCAAAAGTCAACTGGTGCGCATGGCGTGTCGTGGGTGTTCCAGGGTCTGTAACCTCAAGGTTGCAGGTTAGATCCCCAGGGATGTAACGTAACATTTTCTTCTTCAAATTACCAATTACAAACCCAACCTGTAAGTATCTGAAATTTCGACCAAAAGTCAACTGGTGCACATGGCGTTGCGTGGGTGTCCCAGGGTCTGTAACCTCAAGGTTGCAGGTTCGATCCCCAGGGATGTAACGTAACATTTTCTTCTTCAAATTACCAATTACAAACCCAACCTGTAAGTATCTGAAATTTCGACCAAAAGTCAACTGGTGCACATGGCGTTGCGTGGGTGTCCCAGGGTCTGTAACTTCAAGGTTGCACGTTCGATCCACAGGGATGTAACGTAACATTTTCTTCTTCAAATTACCAATTACAAACCCAACCTGTAAGTATCTGAAATTTCGACCAAAAGTCAACTGGTGCATATGGCGTTGCGTGGGTGTCCCAGGGTCTGTAACTTCAAGGTTGCAGGTTCGATTTCCAGGGATGTAACGTAACATTTTTCTTCTCCAAATTACCAAGTACAAACCCAACATGTAAGTATCTGAAATTTCGACCAAAAGTCAACTGGTGCGCATGGCGTGTCGTAGGTGTGCTAGGGTCTGTAACTTCAAGGTTGCAGGTTCGATCCCCAGGGATGTAACGTAACATTTTCTTCTTCAAATTACCAAGTACAAACCCAACCTATAAGTATCTGAAATTTCGACCCAAAGTCAACTAATGCGCATGGCGTGTCGTGGGTGTCCCAGGGTCTGTAACCTCAAGGTTGCAGGTTCGATCCCCAGGGATGTAAAGTAACATTTTCTTCTTTAAATTACCAAGTACAAACCCAACCTATAAGTATCTGAAATATCGACCCAAAGTCAACTAATGCGCATGGCGTGTCGTGGGTGTCCCAGGGTCTGTAACCTCAAGGTTGCAGGTTCGATCCCCAGGGATGTAAAGTAACATTTTCTTCTTCAAATTACCAATTACAAACCCAACATATAAGTATCTGAAATTTCGACCAAAAGTCAACTGGTGCGCATGGCGTGTCGTGGGTGTCCCAGGGTCTGTAACCTCAAGGTTGCACGTTCGATCCCCAGGGATGTAACGTAACATTTTTCTACTCCAAATTACCAAGTACAAACCCAACATATAAGTATCTGAAATTTCGACCGAAATTCAACTGGTGCGCATGGCGTGTCGTAGGTGTCCTAGGGTATGTAACTTCAAGGTTGCAGGTTCGATCCCCGAGGATGTAACAGAACATTTTTCTACTTCAAATTACCAAGTACAAACCCAACCTATAAGTATCTGAAATTTCGAATAAAAGTCAACTGGTGCGCATGGCGTGGCGTGGGTGTCCCAGGGTCTGTAACTTCAAGGTTGCAGGTTCGATCCCCGAGGATGTAACAGAACATTTTTCTTCTTCAAATTATCAATTACAAACCCAACCTGTAAGTATCTGCAATTTCGACCAAAAGTCAACTGGTGCGCATGGCGTGTCGTGGGTGTTCCAGGGTCTGTAACCTCAAGGTTGCAGGTTAGATCCCCAGGGATGTAACGTAACATTTTCTTCTTCAAATTACCAATTACAAACCCAACCTGTAAGTATCTGAAATTTCGACCAAAAGTCAACTGGTGCACATGGCGTTGCGTGGGTGTCCCAGGGTCTGTAACCTCAAGGTTGCAGGTTCGATCCCCAGGGATGTAACGTAACATTTTCTTCTTCAAATTACCAATTACAAACCCAACCTGTAAGTATCTGAAATTTCGACCAAAAGTCAACTGGTGCACATGGCGTTGCGTGGGTGTCCCAGGGTCTGTAACTTCAAGGTTGCACGTTCGATCCACAGGGATGTAACGTAACATTTTCTTCTTCAAATTACCAATTACAAACCCAACCTGTAAGTATCTGAAATTTCGACCAAAAGTCAACTGGTGCATATGGCGTTGCGTGGGTGTCCCAGGGTCTGTAACTTCAAGGTTGCAGGTTCGATTTCCAGGGATGTAACGTAACATTTTTCTTCTCCAAATTACCAAGTACAAACCCAACATGTAAGTATCTGAAATTTCGACCAAAAGTCAACTGGTGCGCATGGCGTGTCGTAGGTGTGCTAGGGTCTGTAACTTCAAGGTTGCAGGTTCGATCCCCAGGGATGTAACGTAACATTTTCTTCTTCAAATTACCAAGTACAAACCCAACCTATAAGTATCTGAAATTTCGACCCAAAGTCAACTAATGCGCATGGCGTGTCGTGGGTGTCCCAGGGTCTGTAACCTCAAGGTTGCAGGTTCGATCCCCAGGGATGTAAAGTAACATTTTCTTCTTTAAATTACCAAGTACAAACCCAACCTATAAGTATCTGAAATATCGACCCAAAGTCAACTAATGCGCATGGCGTGTCGTGGGTGTCCCAGGGTCTGTAACCTCAAGGTTGCAGGTTCGATCCCCAGGGATGTAAAGTAACATTTTCTTCTTCAAATTACCAATTACAAACCCAACATATACATGTAAGTATCTGAAATTTCGACCAAAAGTCAACTGGTGCGCATGGCGTGTCGTGGGTGTCCCAGGGTCTGTAACCTCAAGGTTGCACGTTCGATCCCCAGGGATGTAACGTAACATTTTTCTACTCCAAATTACCAAGTACAAACCCAACATATAAGTATCTGAAATTTCGAGCAGAAGTCAACTAATGCGCATGGCGTGTCGTGGGTGTCCCAGGGTCTGTAACCTCAAGGTTGCAGGTTCGATCCCCAGGGATGTAAAGTAACATTTTCTTCTTCAAATTACCAATTACAAACCCAACATATAAGTATCTGAAATTTCGACCAAAAGTCAACTGGTGCGCATGGCGTGTCGTGGGTGTCCCAGGGTCTGTAACCTCAAGGTTGCACGTTCGATCCACAGGGATGTAACGTAACATTTTCTTCTTCAAATTACCAATTACAAACCCAACCTGTAAGTATCTGAAATTTCGACCAAAAGTCAACTGGTGCATATGGCGTTGCGTGGGTGTCCCAGGGTCTGTAACTTCAAGGTTGCAGGTTCGATCCCCAGGGATGTAACGTAACATTTTTCTTCTCCAAATTACCAAGTACAAACCCAACATGTAAGTATCTGAAATTTCGACCAAAAGTCAACTGGTGCGCATGGCGTGTCGTAGGTGTGCTAGGGTCTGTAACTTCAAGGTTGCAGGTTCGATCCCCAGGGATGTAACGTAACATGTTCTTCTTTAAATTACCAAGTACAAACCCAACATATAAGTATCTGAAATTTCGACCAAAAGTCAACTGGTGCGCATGGCGTGTCGTGGGTGTCCCAGGGTCTGTAACCTCAAGGTTGCACGTTCGATCCCCAGGGATGTAACGTAACATTTTTCTACTCCAAATTACCAAGTACAAACCCAACATATAAGTATCTGAAATTTCGAGCAAAAGTCAACTGGTGCGCATGGCGTGTCGTAGGTGTCCTAGGGTCTGTAACTTCAAGGTTGCAGGTTCGATCCCCGAGGATGTAACAGAACATTTTTCTTCTTCAAATTACCAAGTACAAACTCAACCTATAAGTATCTGAAATTTCGACCAAAAGTCAACTGGTGCGCATGGCGTGGCGTGGGTGTCCCAGGGTCTGTAACCTCAAGGTTGCAGGTTCGATCCCCAGGGATGTAACGTAACATTTTCTTCTTCAAATTACCAATTACAAACCCAACATATAAGTATCTGAAATTTCGACCAAAAGTCAACTGGTGCGCATGGCGTGTCGTGGGTGTCCCAGGTTCTGTAACCTCAAGGTTGCACGTTCGATCCCCAGGGATGTAACGTAACATTTTTCTTCTCCAAATTACCAATTACAAACCCAACCTGTAAGTATCTGAAATTTCGACCAAAAGTCAACTGGTGCACATGGCGTTGCGTGGGTGTCCCAGGGTCTGTAACTTCAAGGTTGCACGTTCGATCCCGAGGGATGTAACGTAACATTTTCTTCTTCAAATTACCCATTACAAACCCAACCTGTAAGTATCTGAAATTTCGACCAAAAGTCAACTGGTGCATATGGCGTTGCGTGGGTGTCCCAGGGTCTGTAACTTCAAGGTTGCACGTTCGATCCCCAGGGATGTAACGTAACATTTTTCTTCTCCAAATTACCAAGTACAAACCCAACATATAAGTATCTGAAATTTCGACCAAAAGTCAACTGGTGCGCATGGCGTGTCGTAGGTGTCCTAGGGTCTTTAACTTCAAGGTTGCAGGTTCGATCCCCGAGGATGTAACAGAACATTTTTCTTCTTCAAATTACCAAGTACAAACTCAACCTATAAGTATCTGAAATTTCGACCAAAAGTCAATTGGTGCGCATGGCGTGGCGTGGGTGTCCCAGGGTCTGTAACTTCAAGGTTGCAGGTTCGATCCCCAGGGATGTAACGTAACATTTTCTTCTTTAAATTACCAAGTACAAACCCAACCTATAAGTATCTGAAATTTCGACCAAAAGTCAACTGGTGCGCATGGCGTGGCGTGGGTGTCCCAGGGTCTGTAACTTCAAGGTTGCAGGTTCGATCCCCAGGGATGTAACGTAACATTTTCTTCTTCAAATTACCAAGTACAAACCCAACCTATAAGTATCTGAAATTTCGACCAAATGTCAACTAATGCGCATGGCGTGTCGTGGGTGTCCCAGGGTCTGTAACCTCAAGGTTGCAGGTTCGATCCCCAGGGATGTAACGTAACATTTTCTTCTTCAAATTACCAAATACAAACCCAACATATAAGTATCTGAAATTTCGACCAAAAGTCAACTGGTGCGCATGGCGTGTCGTAGGTGTCCTAGGGTATGTAACTTCAAGGTTGCAGGTTCGATCCCCGAGGATGTAACAGAACATTTTTCTACTTCAAATTACCAAGTACAAACCCAACCTATAAGTATCTGAAACTTCGAATAAAAGTCAACTGGTGCGCATGGCGTGGCGTGGGTGTCCCAGGGTCTGTAACTTCAAGGTTGCAGTTTCGATCTCCGAGGATGTAACAGAACATTTTTCTTCTTCAAATTACCAAGTACAAACTCAACCTATAAGTATCTGAAATTTCGACCAAAAGTCAACTGGTGCGCATGGCGTGGCGTGGGTGTCCCAGGGTCTGTAACTTCAAGGTTGCAGGTTCGATCCCCAGGGATGTAACGTAACATTTTTCTTCTCCAACTTACCAATTACAAACCCAACCTGTAAGTATCTGAAATTTCGACCGAAATTCAACTGGTGCGCATGGCGTGTCGTAGGTGTCCTAGGGTATGTAACTTCAAGGTTGCAGGTTCGATCCTCGAGGATGTAACAGAACATTTTTCTACTTCAAATTACCAAGTACAAACCCAACCTATAAGTATCTGAAATTTCGAATAAAAGTCAACTGGTGCGCATGGCGTGGCGTGGGTGTCCCAGGGTCTGTAACTTCAAGGTTGCAGGTTCGATCCCCGAGGATGTAACAGAACATTTTTCTTCTTCAAATTACCAAGTACAAACTCAACCTATAAGTATCTGAAATTTCGACCAAAAGTCAACTGGTGCGCATGGCGTGACGTAGGTGTCCCAGGGTCTGTAACTTCAAGGTTGCAGGTTCGATCCCCAGGGATGTTACGTAACATTTTTCTTCTCCAACTTACCAATTACAAACCCAACCTGTAAGTATCTGAAATTTCGACCAAAGTCAACTGGTGCACATGGCGTTGCGTCGGTGTCCCAGGGTCTGTAACTTCAAGGGTGCAGGTTCGATCCCCGAGGATGTAACAGAACATTTTTCTTCTTCAAATTACCAATTACAAACCCAACCTGTAAGTATCTGAAATTTCGACCAAAAGTCAACTGGTGCACATGGCGTTGCGTGGGTGTCCCAGGGTCTGTAACTTCAAGGTTGCACGTTCGATCCCCAGGGATGTAAAGTAACATTTTCTTCTTCAAATTACCAATTACAAACCCAACCTGTAAGTGTCTGAAATTTCGACCAAAAGTCAACTGGTGCATATGGCGTTGCGTGGGTGTCCCAGGGTCTGTAACTTCAAGGTTGCAGGTTCGATCCCCAGGGATGTAACGTAACATTTTTCTTCTCCAAATTACCAAGTACAAACCCAACCTATAAGTATCTGAAATTTCGACCAAAAGTCAACTGGTGCGCATGGCGTGGCGTGGGTGTCCCAGGGTCTGTAACCTCAAGGTTGCAGGTTCGATCCCCAGGGATGTAACGTAACATTTTCTTCTTCAAATTACCAATTACAAACCCAACATATAAGTATCTGAAATTTCGACCAAAAGTCAACTGGTGCGCATGGCGTGTCGTAGGTGTGCTAGGGTCTGTAACTTCAAGGTTGCAGGTTCGATCCCCAGGGATGTAACGTAACATTTTCTTCTTTAAATTACCAAGTACAAACCCAACCTATAAGTATCTGAAATTTCGACCAAAAGTCAACTGGTGCGCATGGCGTGGCATGGGTGTCCCAGGGTCTGTAACTTCAAGGTTGCGGGTTCGATCCCCAGGGATGTAACGTAACATTTTCTTCTTCAAATTACCAAGTAAAAACCCAACCTATAAGTATCTCAAATTTCGACCAAAAGTCAACTAATGCGCATGGCGTGCCGTGGGTGTCTCAGGGTCTGTAACCTCAAGGTTGCAGGTTCGATCCCCAGGGATGTAACGTAACATTTTCTTCTTCAAATTACCAATTACAAACCCAACATATAAGTATCTGAAATTTCGACCAAAAGTCAACTGGTGCGCATGGCGTGTCGTGGGTGTCCCAGGTTCTGTAACCTCAAGGTTGCACGTTCGATCCCCAGGGATGTAACGTAACATTTTTCTTCTCCAAATTTCCAATTACAAACCCAACCTGTAAGTATCTGAAATTTCGACCAAAAGTCAACTGGTGCATATGGCGTTGCGTAGGTGTCCCAGGGTCTGTAACTTCAAGGTTGCACGTTCGATCCCCGAGGATGTAACAGAACATTTTTCTTCTTTAAATTACCAAGTACAAACCCAACCTATAAGTATCTGAAATTTCGACCAAAAGTCAACTGTTGCGCATGGCGTGGCATGGGTGTCCCAGGGTCTGTAACTTCAAGGTTGCGGGTTCGATCCCCAGGGATGTAACGTAACATTTTCTTCTTCAAATTACCAAGTAAAAACCCAACCTATAAGTATCTCAAATTTCGACCAAAAGTCAACTAATGCGCATGGCGTGTCGTGGGTGTCTCAGGGTCTGTAACCTCAAGGTTGCAGGTTCGATCCCCAGGGATGTAACGTAACATTTTCTTCTTCAAATTACCAATTACAAACCCAACATATAAGTATCTCAAATTTCGACCAAATGTCAACTAATGCGCATGGCGTGTCGTGGGTGTCCCAGGTTCTGTAACCTCAAGGTTGCACGTTCGATCCCCAGGGATGTAACGTAACATTTTTCTTCTCCAAATTTCCAATTACAAACCCAACCTGTAAGTATCTGCAATTTCGACCAAAAGTCAACTGGTGCGCATGGCGTGTCGTGGGTGTCCCAGGGTCTGTAACCTCAAGGTTGCACGTTCGATCCCCAGGGATGTAACGTAACATTTTTCTTCTCCAAATTACCAAGTACAATTAAACCCAACATATAAGTATCTGAAATTTCGAGCAAAAGTCAACTGGTGCGCATGTCGTGTCGTAGGTGTCCTAGGGTCTGTAACTTCAAGGTTGCAGGTTCGATCCCCGAGGATGTAACAGAACATTTTTCTTCTTCAAATTACCAAGTACAAACTCAACCTATAAGTATCTGAAATTTCGACCAAAAGTCAACTGGTGCGCATGACGTGGCGTGGGTGTCCCAGGGTCTGTAACTTCAAGGTTGCAGGTTCGATCCCCAGGGATGTAACGTAACATTTTCTTCTTCAAATTACAAAGTACAAACCCAACCTATAAGTATCTGAAATTTCGACCAAATGTCAACTAATGCGCATGGCGTGTCGTGGGTGTCCCAGGGTCTGTAACCTCAAGGTTGCAGGTTCGATCCCCAGGGATGTAACGTAACATTTTCTTCTTCAAATTACCAATTACAAACCCAACATATAAGTATCTGAAATTTCGACCAAAAGTCAACTGGTGCGCATGTTGTGTCGTGGGTGTCCCAGGGTCTGTAACATCAAGGTTGCACGTTCGATCCCCAGGGATGTAACGTAACATTTTTCTTCTCCAAATTACCAAGTACAATCCCAACCTATAAGTATCTGAAATTTCGACCGAAATTCAACTGGTGCGCATGGCGTGTCGTAGGTGTCCTAGGGTATGTAACTTCAAGGTTGCAGGTTCGATCCCCGAGGATGTAACAGAACATTTTTCTTCTTCAAATTACCAAGTACAAACCCAACCTATAAGTATCTGAAATTTCGACCAAAAGTCAACTGGTGCGCATGGCGTGGCGTGGGTGTCCCAGGGTCTGTAACTTCAAGGTTGCAGGTTCGATCCCCAGGGATGTAACGTAACATTTTCTTCTTTAAAATACCAATTACAAACCCAACCTGTAAGTATCTGAAATTTCGACCAAAAGTCAACTGGTGCACATGGCGTTGCGTGGGTGTCCCAGGGTCTGTAACTTTAAGGTTGCACGTTCGATCCCCAGGGATGTAACGTAACATTTTTCTCCTCCAAATTACCAAGTACAAACCCAACATATAAGTATCTGAAATTTCGACCAAAAGGCAACTGGTGCGCATGGCGTGTCGTAGGTGTCCTGGGGTCTGTAACTTCAAGGTTCCAGGTTCGATCCCCGAGGATGTAACAGAACATTTTTCTACTTCAAATTACCAAGTACAAACCCAACCTATAAGTATCTGAAATTTCGACCAAAAGTCAACTGGTGCGCATAACGTGGCGGGGGTGTCCCAGGGTCTGTAACTTCAAGGTTGCAGGTTCGATCCCCGAGGATGTAACAGAACATTTTTATTCTTCAAAATATCAATTACAAACCCAACCTGTAAGTATCTGCAATTTCGACCAAAAGTCAACTGGTTCGCATGGCGTGTCGTGGGTGTCCCAGGGTCTGTAACCTCAAGGTTGCAGGTTCGATCCCCAGGGATGTAACCTAACATTTTCTTCTTCAAATTACCAATTACAAACCCAACCTGTAAGTATCTGAAATTTCGACCAGAAGTCAACTGGTGCGCATGGCGTGTCGTGGGTGTCCCAGGGTCTGTAACCTCAAGGTTGCAGGTTCGATCCCCAGGGATATAACGTAACATTTTCTTCTTCAAATTACCAATTACAAACCCAACCTATAAGTATCTGAAATTTCGACCAAAAGTCAACTGGTGCGCATGGCGTGGCGTGGGTGTCCCAGGGTCTGTAACTTCAAGGTTGCAGGTTCGATCCCCGAGGATGTAACAGAACATTTTTCTTCTTCAAATTATCAATTACAAACCCAACCTGTAAGTATCTGCAATTTCGACCAAAAGTCAACTGGTGCGCATGGCGTGTCGTGGGTGTCCCAGGGTCTGTAACCTCAAGGTTGCACGTTCGATCCCCAGGGATGTAACGTAACATTTTTCTTCTATAAATTACCAAGTACAAACCCAACATATAAGTATCTGAAATTTCGACCGAAATTCAACTGGTGCGCATGGCGTGTCGTAGGTGTCCTAGGGTATGTAACTTCAAGGTTGCAGGTTCGATCCCCGAGGATGTAACAGAACATTTTTCTACTTCAAATTACCAAGTACAAACCCAACCTATAAGTATCTGAAATTTCGAATAAAAGTCAACTGGTGCGCATGGCGTGGCGTGGGTGTCCCTGTAAGTATCTGCAATTTCGACCCGTCCGTCCGTCCGTCCGTCCGTCCGTCCGTCCGTCCGTCCGTCCGTCCGTCCGTCCGTCCGTCCGTCCGTCCGTCCGTCCGTCCGTCCGTCCGTCCGTCCGTCCGTCCGTCCGTCCGTCCGTCCGTCCGTCCGTCCGTCCGTCCGTCCGTCCGTCCGTCCGTCCGTCCGTCCGTCCGTCCGTCCGTCCGTCCGTCCGTCCGTCCGTCCGTCCGTCCGTCCGTCCGTCCGTCCGTCCGTCCGTCCGTCCGTCCGTCCGTCCGTCCGTCCGTCCGTCCGTCCGTCCGTCCGTCCGTCCGTCCGTCCGTCCGTCCGTCCGTCCGTCCGTCCGTCCGTCCGTCCGTCCGTCCGTCCGTCCGTCCGTCCGTCCGTCCGTCCGTCCGTCCGTCCGTCCGTCCGTCCGTCCGTCCGTCCGTCCGTCCGTCCGTCCGTCCGTCCGTCCGTCCGTCCGTCCGTCCGTCCGTCCGTCCGTCCGTCCGTCCGTCCGTCCGTCCGTCCGTCCGTCCGTCCGTCCGTCCGTCCGTCCGTCCGTCCGTCCGTCCGTCCGTCCGTCCGTCCGTCCGTCCGTCCGTCCGTCCGTCCGTCCGTCCGTCCGTCCGTCCGTCCGTCCGTCCGTCCGTCCGTCCGTCCGTCCGTCCGTCCGTCCGTCCGTCCGTCCGTCCGTCCGTCCGTCCGTCCGTCCGTCCGTCCGTCCGTCCGTCCGTCCGTCCGTCCGTCCGTCCGTCCGTCCGTCCGTCCGTCCGTCCGTCCGTCCGTCCGTCCGTCCGTCCGTCCGTCCGTCCGTCCGTCCGTCCGTCCGTCCGTCCGTCCGTCCGTCCGTCCGTCCGTCCGTCCGTCCGTCCGTCCGTCCGTCCGTCCGTCCGTCCGTCCGTCCGTCCGTCCGTCCGTCCGTCCGTCCGTCCGTCCGTCCGTCCGTCCGTCCGTCCGTCCGTCCGTCCGTCCGTCCGTCCGTCCGTCCGTCCGTCCGTCCGTCCGTCCGTCCGTCCGTCCGTCCGTCCGTCCGTCCGTCCGTCCGTCCGTCCGTCCGTCCGTCCGTCCGTCCGTCCGTCCGTCCGTCCGTCCGTCCGTCCGTCCGTCCGTCCGTCCGTCCGTCCGTCCGTCCGTCCGTCCGTCCGTCCGTCCGTCCGTCCGTCCGTCCGTCCGTCCGTCCGTCCGTCCGTCCGTCCGTCCGTCCGTCCGTCCGTCCGTCCGTCCGTCCGTCCGTCCGTCCGTCCGTCCGTCCGTCCGTCCGTCCGTCCGTCCGTCCGTCCGTCCGTCCGTCCGTCCGTCCGTCCGTCCGTCCGTCCGTCCGTCCGTCCGTCCGTCCGTCCGTCCGTCCGTCCGTCCGTCCGTCCGTCCGTCCGTCCGTCCGTCCGTCCGTCCGTCCGTCCGTCCGTCCGTCCGTCCGTCCGTCCGTCCGTCCGTCCGTCCGTCCGTCCGTCCGTCCGTCCGTCCGTCCGTCCGTCCGTCCGTCCGTCCGTCCGTCCGTCCGTCCGTCCGTCCGTCCATTTTCTTCTTCAAATTACCAATTACAAACCCAACCTGTAAGTATCTGAAATTTCGACCAGAAGTCAACTGGTGCGCATGGCGTGTCGTGGGTGTCCCAGGGTCTGTAACCTCAAGGTTGCAGGTTCGATCCCCAGGGATATAACGTAACATTTTCTTCTTCAAATTACCAATTACAAACCCAACCTATAAGTATCTGAAATTTCGACCAAAAGTCAACTGGTGCGCATGGCGTGGCGTGGGTGTCCCAGGGTCTGTAACTTCAAGGTTGCAGGTTCGATCCCCGAGGATGTAACAGAACATTTTTCTTCTTCAAATTATCAATTACAAACCCAACCTGTAAGTATCTGCAATTTCGACCAAAAGTCAACTGGTGCGCATGGCGTGTCGTGGGTGTCCCAGGGTCTGTAACCTCAAGGTTGCACGTTCGATCCCCAGGGATGTAACGTAACATTTTTCTTCTCCAAATTACCAAGTACAATTAAACCCAACCTATAAGTATCTGAAATTTCGAGCAAAAGTCAACTGGTGCGCATGGCGTGTCGTAGGTGTCCTAGGGTCTGTAACTTCAAGGTTGCAGGTTCGATCCCCGAGGATGTAACAGAACATTTTTCTTCTTCAAATTACCAAGTACAAACTCAACCTATAAGTATCTGAAATTTCGACCAAAAGTCAACTGGTGCGCATGACGTGGCGTGGGTGTCCCAGGGTCTGTAACTTCAAGGTTGCAGGTTCGATCCCCAGGGATGTAACGTAACATTTTCTTCTTCAAATTACAAAGTACAAACCCAACCTATAAGTATCTGAAATTTCGACCAAATGTCAACTAATGCGCATGGCGTGTCGTGGGTGTCCCAGGGTCTGTAACCTCAAGGTTGCAGGTTCGATCCCCAGGGATGTAACGTAACATTTTCTTCTTCAAATTACCAATTACAAACCCAACATATAAGTATCTGAAATTTCGACCAAAAGTCAACTGGTGCGCATGTTGTGTCGTGGGTGTCCCAGGGTCTGTAACATCAAGGTTGCACGTTCGATCCCCAGGGATGTAACGTAACATTTTTCTTCTCCAAATTACCAAGTACAATCCCAACCTATAAGTATCTGAAATTTCGACCGAAATTCAACTGGTGCGCATGGCGTGTCGTAGGTGTCCTAGGGTATGTAACTTCAAGGTTGCAGGTTCGATCCCCGAGGATGTAACAGAACATTTTTCTTCTTCAAATTACCAAGTACAAACCCAACCTATAAGTATCTGAAATTTCGACCAAAAGTCAACTGGTGCGCATGGCGTGGCGTGGGTGTCCCAGGGTCTGTAACTTCAAGGTTGCAGGTTCGATCCCCAGGGATGTAACGTAACATTTTCTTCTTTAAAATACCAATTACAAACCCAACCTGTAAGTATCTGAAATTTCGACCAAAAGTCAACTGGTGCACATGGCGTTGCGTGGGTGTCCCAGGGTCTGTAACTTTAAGGTTGCACGTTCGATCCCCAGGGATGTAACGTAACATTTTTCTCCTCCAAATTACCAAGTACAAACCCAACATATAAGTATCTGAAATTTCGACCAAAAGGCAACTGGTGCGCATGGCGTGTCGTAGGTGTCCTGGGGTCTGTAACTTCAAGGTTCCAGGTTCGATCCCCGAGGATGTAACAGAACATTTTTCTACTTCAAATTACCAAGTACAAACCCAACCTATAAGTATCTGAAATTTCGACCAAAAGTCAACTGGTGCGCATGGCGTGGCGGGGGTGTCCCAGGGTCTGTAACTTCAAGGTTGCAGGTTCGATCCCCGAGGATGTAACAGAACATTTTTATTCTTCAAAATATCAATTACAAACCCAACCTGTAAGTATCTGCAATTTCGACCAAAAGTCAACTGGTGCGCATGGCGTGTCGTGGGTGTCCCAGGGTCTGTAACCTCAAGGTTGCAGGTTCGATCCCCAGGGATGTAACCTAACATTTTCTTCTTCAAATTACCAATTACAAACCCAACCTATAAGTATCTGAAATTTCGACCAAAAGTCAACTGGTGCGCATGGCGTGGCGTGACGGCCGTCCGTCCGTCCGTCCGTCCGTCCGTCCGTCCGTCCGTCCGTCCGTCCGTCCGTCCGTCCGTCCGTCCGTCCGTCCGTCCGTCCGTCCGTCCGTCCGTCCGTCCGTCCGTCCGTCCGTCCGTCCGTCCGTCCGTCCGTCCGTCCGTCCGTCCGTCCGTCCGTCCGTCCGTCCGTCCGTCCGTCCGTCCGTCCGTCCGTCCGTCCGTCCGTCCGTCCGTCCGTCCGTCCGTCCGTCCGTCCGTCCGTCCGTCCGTCCGTCCGTCCGTCCGTCCGTCCGTCCGTCCGTCCGTCCGTCCGTCCGTCCGTCCGTCCGTCCGTCCGTCCGTCCGTCCGTCCGTCCGTCCGTCCGTCCGTCCGTCCGTCCGTCCGTCCGTCCGTCCGTCCGTCCGTCCGTCCGTCCGTCCGTCCGTCCGTCCGTCCGTCCGTCCGTCCGTCCGTCCGTCCGTCCGTCCGTCCGTCCGTCCGTCCGTCCGTCCGTCCGTCCGTCCGTCCGTCCGTCCGTCCGTCCGTCCGTCCGTCCGTCCGTCCGTCCGTCCGTCCGTCCGTCCGTCCGTCCGTCCGTCCGTCCGTCCGTCCGTCCGTCCGTCCGTCCGTCCGTCCGTCCGTCCGTCCGTCCGTCCGTCCGTCCGTCCGTCCGTCCGTCCGTCCGTCCGTCCGTCCGTCCGTCCGTCCGTCCGTCCGTCCGTCCGTCCGTCCGTCCGTCCGTCCGTCCGTCCGTCCGTCCGTCCGTCCGTCCGTCCGTCCGTCCGTCCGTCCGTCCGTCCGTCCGTCCGTCCGTCCGTCCGTCCGTCCGTCCGTCCGTCCGTCCGTCCGTCCGTCCGTCCGTCCGTCCGTCCGTCCGTCCGTCCGTCCGTCCGTCCGTCCGTCCGTCCGTCCGTCCGTCCGTCCGTCCGTCCGTCCGTCCGTCCGTCCGTCCGTCCGTCCGTCCGTCCGTCCGTCCGTCCGTCCGTCCGTCCGTCCGTCCGTCCGTCCGTCCGTCCGTCCGTCCGTCCGTCCGTCCGTCCGTCCGTCCGTCCGTCCGTCCGTCCGTCCGTCCGTCCGTCCGTCCGTCCGTCCGTCCGTCCGTCCGTCCGTCCGTCCGTCCGTCCGTCCGTCCGTCCGTCCGTCCGTCCGTCCGTCCGTCCGTCCGTCCGTCCGTCCGTCCGTCCGTCCGTCCGTCCGTCCGTCCGTCCGTCCGTCCGTCCGTCCGTCCGTCCGTCCGTCCGTCCGTCCGTCCGTCCGTCCGTCCGTCCGTCCGTCCGTCCGTCCGTCCGTCCGTCCGTCCGTCCGTCCGTCCGTCCGTCCGTCCGTCCGTCCGTCCGTCCGTCCGTCCGTCCGTCCGTCCGTCCGTCCGTCCGTCCGTCCGTCCGTCCGTCCGTCCGTCCGTCCGTCCGTCCGTCCGTCCGTCCGTCCGTCCGTCCGTCCGTCCGTCCGTCCGTCCGTCCGTCCGTCCGTCCGTCCGTCCGTCCGTCCGTCCGTCCGTCCGTCCGTCCGTCCGTCCGTCCGTCCGTCCGTCCGTCCGTCCGTCCGTCCGTCCGTCCGTCCGTCCGTCCGTCCGTCCGTCCGTCCGTCCGTCCGTCCGTCCGTCCGTCCGTCCGTCCGTCCGTCCGTCCGTCCGTCCGTCCGTCCGTCCGTCCGTCCGTCCGTCCGTCCGTCCGTCCGTCCGTCCGTCCGTCCGTCCGTCCGTCCGTCCGTCCGTCCGTCCGTCCGTCCGTCCGTCCGTCCGTCCGTCCGTCCGTCCGTCCGTCCGTCCGTCCGTCCGTCCGTCCGTCCGTCCGTCCGTCCGTCCGTCCGTCCGTCCGTCCGTCCGTCCGTCCGTCCGTCCGTCCGTCCGTCCGTCCGTCCGTCCGTCCGTCCGTCCGTCCGTCCGTCCGTCCGTCCGTCCGTCCGTCCGTCCGTCCGTCCGTCCGTCCGTCCGTCCGTCCGTCCGTCCGTCCGTCCGTCCGTCCGTCCGTCCGTCCGTCCGTCCGTCCGTCCGTCCGTCCGTCCGTCCGTCCGTCCGTCCGTCCGTCCGTCCGTCCGTCCGTCCGTCCGTCCGTCCGTCCGTCCGTCCGTCCGTCCGTCCGTCCGTCCGTCCGTCCGTCCGTCCGTCCGTCCGTCCGTCCGTCCGTCCGTCCGTCCGTCCGTCCGTCCGTCCGTCCGTCCGTCCGTCCGTCCGTCCGTCCGTCCGTCCGTCCGTCCGTCCGTCCGTCCGTCCGTCCGTCCGTCCGTCCGTCCGTCCGTCCGTCCGTCCGTCCGTCCGTCCGTCCGTCCGTCCGTCCGTCCGTCCGTCCGTCCGTCCGTCCGTCCGTCCGTCCGTCCGTCCGTCCGTCCGTCCGTCCGTCCGTCCGTCCGTCCGTCCGTCCGTCCGTCCGTCCGTCCGTCCGTCCGTCCGTCCGTCCGTCCGTCCGTCCGTCCGTCCGTCCGTCCGTCCGTCCGTCCGTCCGTCCGTCCGTCCGTCCGTCCGTCCGTCCGTCCGTCCGTCCGTCCGTCCGTCCGTCCGTCCGTCCGTCCGTCCATTTTCTTCTTCAAATTACCAATTACAAACCCAACCTGTAAGTATCTGAAATTTCGACCAGAAGTCAACTGGTGCGCATGGCGTGTCGTGGGTGTCCCAGGGTCTGTAACCTCAAGGTTGCAGGTTCGATCCCCAGGGATGTAACGTAACATTTTCTTCTTCAAATTACCAATTACAAACCCAACATATAAGTATCTGAAATTTCGACCAAAAGTCAACTGGTGCGCATGTTGTGTCGTGGGTGTCCCAGGGTCTGTAACATCAAGGTTGCACGTTCGATCCCCAGGGATGTAACGTAACATTTTTCTTCTCCAAATTACCAAGTACAATCCCAACCTATAAGTATCTGAAATTTCGACCGAAATTCAACTGGTGCGCATGGCGTGTCGTAGGTGTCCTAGGGTATGTAACTTCAAGGTTGCAGGTTCGATCCCCGAGGATGTAACAGAACATTTTTCTTCTTCAAATTACCAAGTACAAACCCAACCTATAAGTATCTGAAATTTCGACCAAAAGTCAACTGGTGCGCATGGCGTGGCGTGGGTGTCCCAGGGTCTGTAACTTCAAGGTTGCAGGTTCGATCCCCAGGGATGTAACGTAACATTTTCTTCTTTAAAATACCAATTACAAACCCAACCTGTAAGTATCTGAAATTTCGACCAAAAGTCAACTGGTGCACATGGCGTTGCGTGGGTGTCCCAGGGTCTGTAACTTTAAGGTTGCACGTTCGATCCCCAGGGATGTAACGTAACATTTTTCTCCTCCAAATTACCAAGTACAAACCCAACATATAAGTATCTGAAATTTCGACCAAAAGGCAACTGGTGCGCATGGCGTGTCGTAGGTGTCCTGGGGTCTGTAACTTCAAGGTTCCAGGTTCGATCCCCGAGGATGTAACAGAACATTTTTCTACTTCAAATTACCAAGTACAAACCCAACCTATAAGTATCTGAAATTTCGACCAAAAGTCAACTGGTGCGCATAACGTGGCGGGGGTGTCCCAGGGTCTGTAACTTCAAGGTTGCAGGTTCGATCCCCGAGGATGTAACAGAACATTTTTATTCTTCAAAATATCAATTACAAACCCAACCTGTAAGTATCTGCAATTTCGACCAAAAGTCAACTGGTTCGCATGGCGTGTCGTGGGTGTCCCAGGGTCTGTAACCTCAAGGTTGCAGGTTCGATCCCCAGGGATGTAACCTAACATTTTCTTCTTCAAATTACCAATTACAAACCCAACCTGTAAGTATCTGAAATTTCGACCGACCAGAAGTCAACTGGTGCGCATGGCGTGTCGTGGGTGTCCCAGGGTCTGTAACCTCAAGGTTGCAGGTTCGATCCCCAGGGATATAACGTAACATTTTCTTCTTCAAATTACCAATTACAAACCCAACCTATAAGTATCTGAAATTTCGACCAAAAGTCAACTGGTGCGCATGGCGTGGCGTGGGTGTCCCAGGGTCTGTAACTTCAAGGTTGCAGGTTCGATCCCCGAGGATGTAACAGAACATTTTTCTTCTTCAAATTATCAATTACAAACCCAACCTGTAAGTATCTGCAATTTCGACCAAAAGTCAACTGGTGCGCATGGCGTGTCGTGGGTGTCCCAGGGTCTGTAACCTCAAGGTTGCACGTTCGATCCCCAGGGATGTAACGTAACATTTTTCTTCTATAAATTACCAAGTACAAACCCAACATATAAGTATCTGAAATTTCGACCGAAATTCAACTGGTGCGCATGGCGTGTCGTAGGTGTCCTAGGGTATGTAACTTCAAGGTTGCAGGTTCGATCCCCGAGGATGTAACAGAACATTTTTCTACTTCAAATTACCAAGTACAAACCCAACCTATAAGTATCTGAAATTTCGAATAAAAGTCAACTGGTGCGCATGGCGTGGCGTGGGTGTCCCTGTAAGTATCTGCAATTTCGACCCGTCCGTCCGTCCGTCCGTCCGTCCGTCCGTCCGTCCGTCCGTCCGTCCGTCCGTCCGTCCGTCCGTCCGTCCGTCCGTCCGTCCGTCCGTCCGTCCGTCCGTCCGTCCGTCCGTCCGTCCGTCCGTCCGTCCGTCCGTCCGTCCGTCCGTCCGTCCGTCCGTCCGTCCGTCCGTCCGTCCGTCCGTCCGTCCGTCCGTCCGTCCGTCCGTCCGTCCGTCCGTCCGTCCGTCCGTCCGTCCGTCCGTCCGTCCGTCCGTCCGTCCGTCCGTCCGTCCGTCCGTCCGTCCGTCCGTCCGTCCGTCCGTCCGTCCGTCCGTCCGTCCGTCCGTCCGTCCGTCCGTCCGTCCGTCCGTCCGTCCGTCCGTCCGTCCGTCCGTCCGTCCGTCCGTCCGTCCGTCCGTCCGTCCGTCCGTCCGTCCGTCCGTCCGTCCGTCCGTCCGTCCGTCCGTCCGTCCGTCCGTCCGTCCGTCCGTCCGTCCGTCCGTCCGTCCGTCCGTCCGTCCGTCCGTCCGTCCGTCCGTCCGTCCGTCCGTCCGTCCGTCCGTCCGTCCGTCCGTCCGTCCGTCCGTCCGTCCGTCCGTCCGTCCGTCCGCGTTGCGTGGGTGTCCCAGGGTCTGTAACTTTAAGGTTGCACGTTCGATCCCCAGGGATGTAACGTAACATTTTTCTCCTCCAAATTACCAAGTACAAACCCAACATATAAGTATCTGAAATTTCGACCAAAAGGCAACTGGTGCGCATGGCGTGTCGTAGGTGTCCTGGGGTCTGTAACTTCAAGGTTCCAGGTTCGATCCCCGAGGATGTAACAGAACATTTTTCTACTTCAAATTACCAAGTACAAACCCAACCTATAAGTATCTGAAATTTCGACCAAAAGTCAACTGGTGCGCATAACGTGGCGGGGGTGTCCCAGGGTCTGTAACTTCAAGGTTGCAGGTTCGATCCCCGAGGATGTAACAGAACATTTTTATTCTTCAAAATATCAATTACAAACCCAACCTGTAAGTATCTGCAATTTCGACCAAAAGTCAACTGGTTCGCATGGCGTGTCGTGGGTGTCCCAGGGTCTGTAACCTCAAGGTTGCAGGTTCGATCCCCAGGGATGTAACCTAACATTTTCTTCTTCAAATTACCAATTACAAACCCAACCTGTAAGTATCTGAAATTTCGACCAGAAGTCAACTGGTGCGCATGGCGTGTCGTGGGTGTCCCAGGGTCTGTAACCTCAAGGTTGCAGGTTCGATCCCCAGGGATATAACGTAACATTTTCTTCTTCAAATTACCAATTACAAACCCAACCTATAAGTATCTGAAATTTCGACCAAAAGTCAACTGGTGCGCATGGCGTGGCGTGGGTGTCCCAGGGTCTGTAACTTCAAGGTTGCAGGTTCGATCCCCGAGGATGTAACAGAACATTTTTCTTCTTCAAATTATCAATTACAAACCCAACCTGTAAGTATCTGCAATTTCGACCAAAAGTCAACTGGTGCGCATGGCGTGTCGTGGGTGTCCCAGGGTCTGTAACCTCAAGGTTGCACGTTCGATCCCCAGGGATGTAACGTAACATTTTTCTTCTATAAATTACCAAGTACAAACCCAACATATAAGTATCTGAAATTTCGACCGAAATTCAACTGGTGCGCATGGCGTGTCGTAGGTGTCCTAGGGTATGTAACTTCAAGGTTGCAGGTTCGATCCCCGAGGATGTAACAGAACATTTTTCTACTTCAAATTACCAAGTACAAACCCAACCTATAAGTATCTGAAATTTCGAATAAAAGTCAACTGGTGCGCATGGCGTGGCGTGGGTGTCCCTGTAAGTATCTGCAATTTCGACCCGTCCGTCCGTCCGTCCGTCCGTCCGTCCGTCCGTCCGTCCGTCCGTCCGTCCGTCCGTCCGTCCGTCCGTCCGTCCGTCCGTCCGTCCGTCCGTCCGTCCGTCCGTCCGTCCGTCCGTCCGTCCGTCCGTCCGTCCGTCCGTCCGTCCGTCCGTCCGTCCGTCCGTCCGTCCGTCCGTCCGTCCGTCCGTCCGTCCGTCCGTCCGTCCGTCCGTCCGTCCGTCCGTCCGTCCGTCCGTCCGTCCGTCCGTCCGTCCGTCCGTCCGTCCGTCCGTCCGTCCGTCCGTCCGTCCGTCCGTCCGTCCGTCCGTCCGTCCGTCCGTCCGTCCGTCCGTCCGTCCGTCCGTCCGTCCGTCCGTCCGTCCGTCCGTCCGTCCGTCCGTCCGTCCGTCCGTCCGTCCGTCCGTCCGTCCGTCCGTCCGTCCGTCCGTCCGTCCGTCCGTCCGTCCGTCCGTCCGTCCGTCCGTCCGTCCGTCCGTCCGTCCGTCCGTCCGTCCGTCCGTCCGTCCGTCCGTCCGTCCGTCCGTCCGTCCGTCCGTCCGTCCGTCCGTCCGTCCGTCCGTCCGTCCGTCCGTCCGTCCGTCCGTCCGTCCGTCCGTCCGTCCGTCCGTCCGTCCGTCCGTCCGTCCGTCCGTCCGTCCGTCCGTCCGTCCGTCCGTCCGTCCGTCCGTCCGTCCGTCCGTCCGTCCGTCCGTCCGTCCGTCCGTCCGTCCGTCCGTCCGTCCGTCCGTCCGTCCGTCCGTCCGTCCGTCCGTCCGTCCGTCCGTCCGTCCGTCCGTCCGTCCGTCCGTCCGTCCGTCCGTCCGTCCGTCCGTCCGTCCGTCCGTCCGTCCGTCCGTCCGTCCGTCCGTCCGTCCGTCCGTCCGTCCGTCCGTCCGTCCGTCCGTCCGTCCGTCCGTCCGTCCGTCCGTCCGTCCGTCCGTCCGTCCGTCCGTCCGTCCGTCCGTCCGTCCGTCCGTCCGTCCGTCCGTCCGTCCGTCCGTCCGTCCGTCCGTCCGTCCGTCCGTCCGTCCGTCCGTCCGTCCGTCCGTCCGTCCGTCCGTCCGTCCGTCCGTCCGTCCGTCCGTCCGTCCGTCCGTCCGTCCGTCCGTCCGTCCGTCCGTCCGTCCGTCCGTCCGTCCGTCCGTCCGTCCGTCCGTCCGTCCGTCCGTCCGTCCGTCCGTCCGTCCGTCCGTCCGTCCGTCCGTCCGTCCGTCCGTCCGTCCGTCCGTCCGTCCGTCCGTCCGTCCGTCCGTCCGTCCGTCCGTCCGTCCGTCCGTCCGTCCGTCCGTCCGTCCGTCCGTCCGTCCGTCCGTCCGTCCGTCCGTCCGTCCGTCCGTCCGTCCGTCCGTCCGTCCGTCCGTCCGTCCGTCCGTCCGTCCGTCCGTCCGTCCGTCCGTCCGTCCGTCCGTCCGTCCGTCCGTCCGTCCGTCCGTCCGTCCGTCCGTCCGTCCGTCCGTCCGTCCGTCCGTCCGTCCGTCCGTCCGTCCGTCCGTCCGTCCGTCCGTCCGTCCGTCCGTCCGTCCGTCCGTCCGTCCGTCCGTCCGTCCGTCCGTCCGTCCGTCCGTCCGTCCGTCCGTCCGTCCGTCCGTCCGTCCGTCCGTCCGTCCGTCCGTCCGTCCGTCCGTCCGTCCGTCCGTCCGTCCGTCCGTCCGTCCGTCCGTCCGTCCGTCCGTCCGTCCGTCCGTCCGTCCGTCCGTCCGTCCGTCCGTCCGTCCGTCCGTCCGTCCGTCCGTCCGTCCGTCCGTCCGTCCGTCCGTCCGTCCGTCCGTCCGTCCGTCCGTCCGTCCGTCCGTCCGTCCGTCCGTCCGTCCGTCCGTCCGTCCGTCCGTCCGTCCGTCCGTCCGTCCGTCCGTCCGTCCGTCCGTCCGTCCGTCCGTCCGTCCGTCCGTCCGTCCGTCCGTCCGTCCGTCCGTCCGTCCGTCCGTCCGTCCGTCCGTCCGTCCGTCCGTCCGTCCGTCCGTCCGTCCGTCCGTCCGTCCGTCCGTCCGTCCGTCCGTCCGTCCGTCCGTCCGTCCGTCCGTCCGTCCGTCCGTCCGTCCGTCCGTCCGTCCGTCCGTCCGTCCGTCCGTCCGTCCGTCCGTCCGTCCGTCCGTCCGTCCGTCCGTCCGTCCGTCCGTCCGTCCGTCCGTCCGTCCGTCCGTCCGTCCGTCCGTCCGTCCGTCCGTCCGTCCGTCCGTCCGTCCGTCCGTCCGTCCGTCCGTCCGTCCGTCCGTCCGTCCGTCCGTCCGTCCGTCCGTCCGTCCGTCCGTCCGTCCGTCCGTCCGTCCGTCCGTCCGTCCGTCCGTCCGTCCGTCCGTCCGTCCGTCCGTCCGTCCGTCCGTCCGTCCGTCCGTCCGTCCGTCCGTCCGTCCGTCCGTCCGTCCGTCCGTCCGTCCGTCCGTCCGTCCGTCCGTCCGTCCGTCCGTCCGTCCGTCCGTCCGTCCGTCCGTCCGTCCGTCCGTCCGTCCGTCCGTCCGTCCGTCCGTCCGTCCGTCCGTCCGTCCGTCCGTCCGTCCGTCCGTCCGTCCGTCCGTCCGTCCGTCCGTCCGTCCGTCCGTCCGTCCGTCCGTCCGTCCGTCCGTCCGTCCGTCCGTCCGTCCGTCCGTCCGTCCGTCCGTCCGTCCGTCCGTCCGTCCGTCCGTCCGTCCGTCCGTCCGTCCGTCCGTCCGTCCGTCCGTCCGTCCGTCCGTCCGTCCGTCCGTCCGTCCGTCCGTCCGTCCGTCCGTCCGTCCGTCCGTCCGTCCGTCCGTCCGTCCGTCCGTCCGTCCGTCCGTCCGTCCGTCCGTCCGTCCGTCCGTCCGTCCGTCCGTCCGTCCGTCCGTCCGTCCGTCCGTCCGTCCGTCCGTCCGTCCGTCCGTCCGTCCGTCCGTCCGTCCGTCCGTCCGTCCGTCCGTCCGTCCGTCCGTCCGTCCGTCCGTCCGTCCGTCCGTCCGTCCGTCCGTCCGTCCGTCCGTCCGTCCGTCCGTCCGTCCGTCCGTCCGTCCGTCCGTCCGTCCGTCCGTCCGTCCGTCCGTCCGTCCGTCCGTCCGTCCGTCCGTCCGTCCGTCCGTCCGTCCGTCCGTCCGTCCGTCCGTCCGTCCGTCCGTCCGTCCGTCCGTCCGTCCGTCCGTCCGTCCGTCCGTCCGTCCGTCCGTCCGTCCGTCCGTCCGTCCGTCCGTCCGTCCGTCCGTCCGTCCGTCCGTCCGTCCGTCCGTCCGTCCGTCCGTCCGTCCGTCCGTCCGTCCGTCCGTCCGTCCGTCCGTCCGTCCGTCCGTCCGTCCGTCCGTCCGTCCGTCCGTCCGTCCGTCCGTCCGTCCGTCCGTCCGTCCGTCCGTCCGTCCGTCCGTCCGTCCGTCCGTCCGTCCGTCCGTCCGTCCGTCCGTCCGTCCGTCCGTCCGTCCGTCCGTCCGTCCGTCCGTCCGTCCGTCCGTCCGTCCGTCCGTCCGTCCGTCCGTCCGTCCGTCCGTCCGTCCGTCCGTCCGTCCGTCCGTCCGTCCGTCCGTCCGTCCGTCCGTCCGTCCGTCCGTCCGTCCGTCCGTCCGTCCGTCCGTCCGTCCGTCCGTCCGTCCGTCCGTCCGTCCGTCCGTCCGTCCGTCCGTCCGTCCGTCCGTCCGTCCGTCCGTCCGTCCGTCCGTCCGTCCGTCCGTCCGTCCGTCCGTCCGTCCGTCCGTCCGTCCGTCCGTCCGTCCGTCCGTCCGTCCGTCCGTCCGTCCGTCCGTCCGTCCGTCCGTCCGTCCGTCCGTCCGTCCGTCCGTCCGTCCGTCCGTCCGTCCGTCCGTCCGTCCGTCCGTCCGTCCGTCCGTCCGTCCGTCCGTCCGTCCGTCCGTCCGTCCGTCCGTCCGTCCGTCCGTCCATTTTCTTCTTCAAATTACCAATTACAAACCCAACCTGTAAGTATCTGAAATTTCGACCAGAAGTCAACTGGTGCGCATGGCGTGTCGTGGGTGTCCCAGGGTCTGTAACCTCAAGGTTGCAGGTTCGATCCCCAGGGATATAACGTAACATTTTCTTCTTCAAATTACCAATTACAAACCCAACCTATAAGTATCTGAAATTTCGACCAAAAGTCAACTGGTGCGCATGGCGTGGCGTGGGTGTCCCAGGGTCTGTAACTTCAAGGTTGCAGGTTCGATCCCCGAGGATGTAACAGAACATTTTTCTTCTTCAAATTATCAATTACAAACCCAACCTGTAAGTATCTGCAATTTCGACCAAAAGTCAACTGGTGCGCATGGCGTGTCGTGGGTGTCCCAGGGTCTGTAACCTCAAGGTTGCACGTTCGATCCCCAGGGATGTAACGTAACATTTTTCTTCTCCAAATTACCAAGTACAATTAAACCCAACCTATAAGTATCTGAAATTTCGAGCAAAAGTCAACTGGTGCGCATGGCGTGTCGTAGGTGTCCTAGGGTCTGTAACTTCAAGGTTGCAGGTTCGATCCCCGAGGATGTAACAGAACATTTTTCTTCTTCAAATTACCAAGTACAAACTCAACCTATAAGTATCTGAAATTTCGACCAAAAGTCAACTGGTGCGCATGACGTGGCGTGGGTGTCCCAGGGTCTGTAACTTCAAGGTTGCAGGTTCGATCCCCAGGGATGTAACGTAACATTTTCTTCTTCAAATTACAAAGTACAAACCCAACCTATAAGTATCTGAAATTTCGACCAAATGTCAACTAATGCGCATGGCGTGTCGTGGGTGTCCCAGGGTCTGTAACCTCAAGGTTGCAGGTTCGATCCCCAGGGATGTAACGTAACATTTTCTTCTTCAAATTACCAATTACAAACCCAACATATAAGTATCTGAAATTTCGACCAAAAGTCAACTGGTGCGCATGTTGTGTCGTGGGTGTCCCAGGGTCTGTAACATCAAGGTTGCACGTTCGATCCCCAGGGATGTAACGTAACATTTTTCTTCTCCAAATTACCAAGTACAATCCCAACCTATAAGTATCTGAAATTTCGACCGAAATTCAACTGGTGCGCATGGCGTGTCGTAGGTGTCCTAGGGTATGTAACTTCAAGGTTGCAGGTTCGATCCCCGAGGATGTAACAGAACATTTTTCTTCTTCAAATTACCAAGTACAAACCCAACCTATAAGTATCTGAAATTTCGACCAAAAGTCAACTGGTGCGCATGGCGTGGCGTGGGTGTCCCAGGGTCTGTAACTTCAAGGTTGCAGGTTCGATCCCCAGGGATGTAACGTAACATTTTCTTCTTTAAAATACCAATTACAAACCCAACCTGTAAGTATCTGAAATTTCGACCAAAAGTCAACTGGTGCACATGGCGTTGCGTGGGTGTCCCAGGGTCTGTAACTTTAAGGTTGCACGTTCGATCCCCAGGGATGTAACGTAACATTTTTCTCCTCCAAATTACCAAGTACAAACCCAACATATAAGTATCTGAAATTTCGACCAAAAGGCAACTGGTGCGCATGGCGTGTCGTAGGTGTCCTGGGGTCTGTAACTTCAAGGTTCCAGGTTCGATCCCCGAGGATGTAACAGAACATTTTTCTACTTCAAATTACCAAGTACAAACCCAACCTATAAGTATCTGAAATTTCGACCAAAAGTCAACTGGTGCGCATGGCGTGGCGGGGGTGTCCCAGGGTCTGTAACTTCAAGGTTGCAGGTTCGATCCCCGAGGATGTAACAGAACATTTTTATTCTTCAAAATATCAATTACAAACCCAACCTGTAAGTATCTGCAATTTCGACCAAAAGTCAACTGGTGCGCATGGCGTGTCGTGGGTGTCCCAGGGTCTGTAACCTCAAGGTTGCAGGTTCGATCCCCAGGGATGTAACCTAACATTTTCTTCTTCAAATTACCAATTACAAACCCAACCTATAAGTATCTGAAATTTCGACCAAAAGTCAACTGGTGCGCATGGCGTGGCGTGACGGCCGTCCGTCCGTCCGTCCGTCCGTCCGTCCGTCCGTCCGTCCGTCCGTCCGTCCGTCCGTCCGTCCGTCCGTCCGTCCGTCCGTCCGTCCGTCCGTCCGTCCGTCCGTCCGTCCGTCCGTCCGTCCGTCCGTCCGTCCGTCCGTCCGTCCGTCCGTCCGTCCGTCCGTCCGTCCGTCCGTCCGTCCGTCCGTCCGTCCGTCCGTCCGTCCGTCCGTCCGTCCGTCCGTCCGTCCGTCCGTCCGTCCGTCCGTCCGTCCGTCCGTCCGTCCGTCCGTCCGTCCGTCCGTCCGTCCGTCCGTCCGTCCGTCCGTCCGTCCGTCCGTCCGTCCGTCCGTCCGTCCGTCCGTCCGTCCGTCCGTCCGTCCGTCCGTCCGTCCGTCCGTCCGTCCGTCCGTCCGTCCGTCCGTCCGTCCGTCCGTCCGTCCGTCCGTCCGTCCGTCCGTCCGTCCGTCCGTCCGTCCGTCCGTCCGTCCGTCCGTCCGTCCGTCCGTCCGTCCGTCCGTCCGTCCGTCCGTCCGTCCGTCCGTCCGTCCGTCCGTCCGTCCGTCCGTCCGTCCGTCCGTCCGTCCGTCCGTCCGTCCGTCCGTCCGTCCGTCCGTCCGTCCGTCCGTCCGTCCGTCCGTCCGTCCGTCCGTCCGTCCGTCCGTCCGTCCGTCCGTCCGTCCGTCCGTCCGTCCGTCCGTCCGTCCGTCCGTCCGTCCGTCCGTCCGTCCGTCCGTCCGTCCGTCCGTCCGTCCGTCCGTCCGTCCGTCCGTCCGTCCGTCCGTCCGTCCGTCCGTCCGTCCGTCCGTCCGTCCGTCCGTCCGTCCGTCCGTCCGTCCGTCCGTCCGTCCGTCCGTCCGTCCGTCCGTCCGTCCGTCCGTCCGTCCGTCCGTCCGTCCGTCCGTCCGTCCGTCCGTCCGTCCGTCCGTCCGTCCGTCCGTCCGTCCGTCCGTCCGTCCGTCCGTCCGTCCGTCCGTCCGTCCGTCCGTCCGTCCGTCCGTCCGTCCGTCCGTCCGTCCGTCCGTCCGTCCGTCCGTCCGTCCGTCCGTCCGTCCGTCCGTCCGTCCGTCCGTCCGTCCGTCCGTCCGTCCGTCCGTCCGTCCGTCCGTCCGTCCGTCCGTCCGTCCGTCCGTCCGTCCGTCCGTCCGTCCGTCCGTCCGTCCGTCCGTCCGTCCGTCCGTCCGTCCGTCCGTCCGTCCGTCCGTCCGTCCGTCCGTCCGTCCGTCCGTCCGTCCGTCCGTCCGTCCGTCCGTCCGTCCGTCCGTCCGTCCGTCCGTCCGTCCGTCCGTCCGTCCGTCCGTCCGTCCGTCCGTCCGTCCGTCCGTCCGTCCGTCCGTCCGTCCGTCCGTCCGTCCGTCCGTCCGTCCGTCCGTCCGTCCGTCCGTCCGTCCGTCCGTCCGTCCGTCCGTCCGTCCGTCCGTCCGTCCGTCCGTCCGTCCGTCCGTCCGTCCGTCCGTCCGTCCGTCCGTCCGTCCGTCCGTCCGTCCGTCCGTCCGTCCGTCCGTCCGTCCGTCCGTCCGTCCGTCCGTCCGTCCGTCCGTCCGTCCGTCCGTCCGTCCGTCCGTCCGTCCGTCCGTCCGTCCGTCCGTCCGTCCGTCCGTCCGTCCGTCCGTCCGTCCGTCCGTCCGTCCGTCCGTCCGTCCGTCCGTCCGTCCGTCCGTCCGTCCGTCCGTCCGTCCGTCCGTCCGTCCGTCCGTCCGTCCGTCCGTCCGTCCGTCCGTCCGTCCGTCCGTCCGTCCGTCCGTCCGTCCGTCCGTCCGTCCGTCCGTCCGTCCGTCCGTCCGTCCGTCCGTCCGTCCGTCCGTCCGTCCGTCCGTCCGTCCGTCCGTCCGTCCGTCCGTCCGTCCGTCCGTCCGTCCGTCCGTCCGTCCGTCCGTCCGTCCGTCCGTCCGTCCGTCCGTCCGTCCGTCCGTCCGTCCGTCCGTCCGTCCGTCCGTCCGTCCGTCCGTCCGTCCGTCCGTCCGTCCGTCCGTCCGTCCGTCCGTCCGTCCGTCCGTCCGTCCGTCCGTCCGTCCGTCCGTCCGTCCGTCCGTCCGTCCGTCCGTCCGTCCGTCCGTCCGTCCGTCCGTCCGTCCGTCCGTCCGTCCGTCCGTCCGTCCGTCCGTCCGTCCGTCCGTCCGTCCGTCCGTCCGTCCGTCCGTCCGTCCGTCCGTCCGTCCGTCCGTCCGTCCGTCCGTCCGTCCGTCCGTCCGTCCGTCCGTCCGTCCGTCCGTCCGTCCGTCCGTCCGTCCGTCCGTCCGTCCGTCCGTCCGTCCGTCCGTCCGTCCGTCCGTCCGTCCGTCCGTCCGTCCGTCCGTCCGTCCGTCCGTCCGTCCGTCCGTCCGTCCGTCCGTCCGTCCGTCCGTCCGTCCGTCCGTCCGTCCGTCCGTCCGTCCGTCCGTCCGTCCGTCCGTCCGTCCGTCCGTCCGTCCGTCCGTCCGTCCGTCCGTCCGTCCGTCCGTCCGTCCGTCCGTCCGTCCGTCCGTCCGTCCGTCCGTCCGTCCGTCCGTCCGTCCGTCCGTCCGTCCGTCCGTCCGTCCGTCCGTCCGTCCGTCCGTCCGTCCGTCCGTCCGTCCGTCCGTCCGTCCGTCCGTCCGTCCGTCCGTCCGTCCGTCCGTCCGTCCGTCCGTCCGTCCGTCCGTCCGTCCGTCCGTCCGTCCGTCCGTCCGTCCGTCCGTCCGTCCGTCCGTCCGTCCGTCCGTCCGTCCGTCCGTCCGTCCGTCCGTCCGTCCGTCCGTCCGTCCGTCCGTCCGTCCGTCCGTCCGTCCGTCCGTCCGTCCGTCCGTCCGTCCGTCCGTCCGTCCGTCCGTCCGTCCGTCCGTCCGTCCGTCCGTCCGTCCGTCCGTCCGTCCGTCCGTCCGTCCGTCCGTCCGTCCGTCCGTCCGTCCGTCCGTCCGTCCGTCCGTCCGTCCGTCCGTCCGTCCGTCCGTCCGTCCGTCCGTCCGTCCGTCCGTCCGTCCGTCCGTCCGTCCGTCCGTCCGTCCGTCCGTCCGTCCGTCCGTCCGTCCGTCCGTCCGTCCGTCCGTCCGTCCGTCCGTCCGTCCGTCCGTCCGTCCGTCCGTCCGTCCGTCCGTCCGTCCGTCCGTCCGTCCGTCCGTCCGTCCGTCCGTCCGTCCGTCCGTCCGTCCGTCCGTCCGTCCGTCCGTCCGTCCGTCCGTCCGTCCGTCCGTCCGTCCGTCCGTCCGTCCGTCCGTCCGTCCGTCCGTCCGTCCGTCCGTCCGTCCGTCCGTCCGTCCGTCCGTCCGTCCGTCCGTCCGTCCGTCCGTCCGTCCGTCCGTCCGTCCGTCCGTCCGTCCGTCCGTCCGTCCGTCCGTCCGTCCGTCCGTCCGTCCGTCCGTCCGTCCGTCCGTCCGTCCGTCCGTCCGTCCGTCCGTCCGTCCGTCCGTCCGTCCGTCCGTCCGTCCGTCCGTCCGTCCGTCCGTCCGTCCGTCCGTCCGTCCGTCCGTCCGTCCGTCCGTCCGTCCGTCCGTCCGTCCGTCCGTCCGTCCGTCCGTCCGTCCGTCCGTCCGTCCGTCCGTCCGTCCGTCCGTCCGTCCGTCCGTCCGTCCGTCCGTCCATTTTCTTCTTCAAATTACCAATTACAAACCCAACCTGTAAGTATCTGAAATTTCGACCAGAAGTCAACTGGTGCGCATGGCGTGTCGTGGGTGTCCCAGGGTCTGTAACCTCAAGGTTGCAGGTTCGATCCCCAGGGATATAACGTAACATTTTCTTCTTCAAATTACCAATTACAAACCCAACCTATAAGTATCTGAAATTTCGACCAAAAGTCAACTGGTGCGCATGGCGTGGCGTGGGTGTCCCAGGGTCTGTAACTTCAAGGTTGCAGGTTCGATCCCCGAGGATGTAACAGAACATTTTTCTTCTTCAAATTATCAATTACAAACCCAACCTGTAAGTATCTGCAATTTCGACCAAAAGTCAACTGGTGCGCATGGCGTGTCGTGGGTGTCCCAGGGTCTGTAACCTCAAGGTTGCACGTTCGATCCCCAGGGATGTAACGTAACATTTTTCTTCTCCAAATTACCAAGTACAATTAAACCCAACCTATAAGTATCTGAAATTTCGAGCAAAAGTCAACTGGTGCGCATGGCGTGTCGTAGGTGTCCTAGGGTCTGTAACTTCAAGGTTGCAGGTTCGATCCCCGAGGATGTAACAGAACATTTTTCTTCTTCAAATTACCAAGTACAAACTCAACCTATAAGTATCTGAAATTTCGACCAAAAGTCAACTGGTGCGCATGGCGTGTCGTAGGTGTCCTGGGGTCTGTAACTTCAAGGTTCCAGGTTCGATCCCCGAGGATGTAACAGAACATTTTTCTACTTCAAATTACCAAGTACAAACCCAACCTATAAGTATCTGAAATTTCGACCAAAAGTCAACTGGTGTGCATGGCGTGGCGGGGGTGTCCCAGGGTATGTAACTTCAAGGTTGCAGGTTCGATCCCCGAGGATGTAACAGAACATTTTTCTTCTTCAAATTACCAAGTACAAACCCAACCTATAAGTATCTGAAATTTCGAATAAAAGTCAACTGGTGCGCATGGCGTGGCGTGGGTGTCCCAGGGTCTGTAACTTCAAGGTTGCAGGTTCGATCCCCGAGGATGTAACAGAACATTTTTCTTCTTCAAATTATCAATTACAAACCCAACCTGTAAGTATCTGCAATTTCGACCAAAAGTCAACTGGTGCGCATGGCGTGTCGTGGGTGTTCCAGGGTCTGTAACCTCAAGGTTGCAGGTTAGATCCCCAGGGATGTAACGTAACATTTTCTTCTTCAAATTACCAATTACAAACCCAACCTGTAAGTATCTGAAATTTCGACCAAAAGTCAACTGGTGCACATGGCGTTGCGTGGGTGTCCCAGGGTCTGTAACCTCAAGGTTGCAGGTTCGATCCCCAGGGATGTAACGTAACATTTTCTTCTTCAAATTACCAATTACAAACCCAACCTGTAAGTATCTGAAATTTCGACCAAAAGTCAACTGGTGCACATGGCGTTGCGTGGGTGTCCCAGGGTCTGTAACTTCAAGGTTGCACGTTCGATCCACAGGGATGTAACGTAACATTTTCTTCTTCAAATTACCAATTACAAACACAACCTGTAAGTATCTGAAATTTCGACCAAAAGTCAACTGGTGCATATGGCGTTGCGTGGGTGTCCCAGGGTCTGTAACTTCAAGGTTGCAGGTTCGATTTCCAGGGATGTAACGTAACATTTTTCTTCTCCAAATTACCAAGTACAAACCCAACATGTAAGTATCTGAAATTTCGACCAAAAGTCAACTGGTGCGCATGGCGTGTCGTAGGTGTGCTAGGGTCTGTAACTTCAAGGTTGCAGGTTCGATCCCCAGGGATGTAACGTAACATTTTCTTCTTCAAATTACCAAGTACAAACCCAACCTATAAGTATCTGAAATTTCGACCCAAAGTCAACTAATGCGCATGGCGTGTCGTGGGTGTCCCAGGGTCTGTAACCTCAAGGTTGCAGGTTCGATCCCCAGGGATGTAAAGTAACATTTTCTTCTTTAAATTACCAAGTACAAACCCAACCTATAAGTATCTGAAATATCGACCCAAAGTCAACTAATGCGCATGGCGTGTCGTGGGTGTCCCAGGGTCTGTAACCTCAAGGTTGCAGGTTCGATCCCCAGGGATGTAAAGTAACATTTTCTTCTTCAAATTACCAATTACAAACCCAACATATAAGTATCTGAAATTTCGACCAAAAGTCAACTGGTGCGCATGGCGTGTCGTGGGTGTCCCAGGGTCTGTAACCTCAAGGTTGCACGTTCGATCCCCAGGGATGTAACGTAACATTTTTCTACTCCAAATTACCAAGTACAAACCCAACATATAAGTATCTGAAATTTCGACCGAAATTCAACTGGTGCGCATGGCGTGTCGTAGGTGTCCTAGGGTATGTAACTTCAAGGTTGCAGGTTCGATCCCCGAGGATGTAACAGAACATTTTTCTACTTCAAATTACCAAGTACAAACCCAACCTATAAGTATCTGAAATTTCGAATAAAAGTCAACTGGTGCGCATGGCGTGGCGTGGGTGTCCCAGGGTCTGTAACTTCAAGGTTGCAGGTTCGATCCCCGAGGATGTAACAGAACATTTTTCTTCTTCAAATTATCAATTACAAACCCAACCTGTAAGTATCTGCAATTTCGACCAAAAGTCAACTGGTGCGCATGGCGTGTCGTGGGTGTTCCAGGGTCTGTAACCTCAAGGTTGCAGGTTAGATCCCCAGGGATGTAACGTAACATTTTCTTCTTCAAATTACCAATTACAAACCCAACCTGTAAGTATCTGAAATTTCGACCAAAAGTCAACTGGTGCACATGGCGTTGCGTGGGTGTCCCAGGGTCTGTAACCTCAAGGTTGCAGGTTCGATCCCCAGGGATGTAACGTAACATTTTCTTCTTCAAATTACCAATTACAAACCCAACCTGTAAGTATCTGAAATTTCGACCAAAAGTCAACTGGTGCACATGGCGTTGCGTGGGTGTCCCAGGGTCTGTAACTTCAAGGTTGCACGTTCGATCCACAGGGATGTAACGTAACATTTTCTTCTTCAAATTACCAATTACAAACCCAACCTGTAAGTATCTGAAATTTCGACCAAAAGTCAACTGGTGCATATGGCGTTGCGTGGGTGTCCCAGGGTCTGTAACTTCAAGGTTGCAGGTTCGATTTCCAGGGATGTAACGTAACATTTTTCTTCTCCAAATTACCAAGTACAAACCCAACATGTAAGTATCTGAAATTTCGACCAAAAGTCAACTGGTGCGCATGGCGTGTCGTAGGTGTGCTAGGGTCTGTAACTTCAAGGTTGCAGGTTCGATCCCCAGGGATGTAACGTAACATTTTCTTCTTCAAATTACCAAGTACAAACCCAACCTGTAAGTATCTGAAATTTCGACCAAAAGTCAACTGGTGCATATGGCGTTGCGTGGGTGTCCCAGGGTCTGTAACTTCAAGGTTGCAGGTTCGATCCCCAGGGATGTAACGTAACATTTTTCTTCTCCAAATTACCAAGTACAAACCCAACATGTAAGTATCTGAAATTTCGACCAAAAGTCAACTGGTGCGCATGGCGTGTCGTAGGTGTGCTAGGGTCTGTAACTTCAAGGTTGCAGGTTCGATCCCCAGGGATGTAACGTAACATGTTCTTCTTTAAATTACCAAGTACAAACCCAACATATAAGTATCTGAAATTTCGACCAAAAGTCAACTGGTGCGCATGGCGTGTCGTGGGTGTCCCAGGGTCTGTAACCTCAAGGTTGCACGTTCGATCCCCAGGGATGTAACGTAACATTTTTCTACTCCAAATTACCAAGTACAAACCCAACATATAAGTATCTGAAATTTCGAGCAAAAGTCAACTGGTGCGCATGGCGTGTCGTAGGTGTCCTAGGGTCTGTAACTTCAAGGTTGCAGGTTCGATCCCCGAGGATGTAACAGAACATTTTTCTTCTTCAAATTACCAAGTACAAACTCAACCTATAAGTATCTGAAATTTCGACCAAAAGTCAACTGGTGCGCATGGCGTGGCGTGGGTGTCCCAGGGTCTGTAACCTCAAGGTTGCAGGTTCGATCCCCAGGGATGTAACGTAACATTTTCTTCTTCAAATTACCAATTACAAACCCAACATATAAGTATCTGAAATTTCGACCAAAAGTCAACTGGTGCGCATGGCGTGTCGTGGGTGTCCCAGGTTCTGTAACCTCAAGGTTGCACGTTCGATCCCCAGGGATGTAACGTAACATTTTTCTTCTCCAAATTACCAATTACAAACCCAACCTGTAAGTATCTGAAATTTCGACCAAAAGTCAACTGGTGCACATGGCGTTGCGTGGGTGTCCCAGGGTCTGTAACTTCAAGGTTGCACGTTCGATCCCGAGGGATGTAACGTAACATTTTCTTCTTCAAATTACCCATTACAAACCCAACCTGTAAGTATCTGAAATTTCGACCAAAAGTCAACTGGTGCATATGGCGTTGCGTGGGTGTCCCAGGGTCTGTAACTTCAAGGTTGCACGTTCGATCCCCAGGGATGTAACGTAACATTTTTCTTCTCCAAATTACCAAGTACAAACCCAACATATAAGTATCTGAAATTTCGACCAAAAGTCAACTGGTGCGCATGGCGTGTCGTAGGTGTCCTAGGGTATGTAACTTCAAGGTTGCAGGTTCGATCCCCGAGGATGTAACAGAACATTTTTCTTCTTCAAATTACCAAGTACAAACTCAACCTATAAGTATCTGAAATTTCGACCAAAAGTCAATTGGTGCGCATGGCGTGGCGTGGGTGTCCCAGGGTCTGTAACTTCAAGGTTGCAGGTTCGATCCCCAGGGATGTAACGTAACATTTTCTTCTTTAAATTACCAAGTACAAACCCAACCTATAAGTATCTGAAATTTCGACCAAAAGTCAACTGGTGCGCATGGCGTGGCGTGGGTGTCCCAGGGTCTGTAACTTCAAGGTTGCAGGTTCGATCCCCAGGGATGTAACGTAACATTTTCTTCTTCAAATTACCAAGTACAAACCCAACCTATAAGTATCTGAAATTTCGACCAAATGTCAACTAATGCGCATGGCGTGTCGTGGGTGTCCCAGGGTCTGTAACCTCAAGGTTGCAGGTTCGATCCCCAGGGATGTAACGTAACATTTTCTTCTTCAAATTACCAAATACAAACCCAACATATAAGTATCTGAAATTTCGACCAAAAGTCAACTGGTGCGCATGGCGTGTCGTGGGTGTCCCAGGGTCTGTAACATCAAGGTTGCACGTTCGATCCCCATGGATGTAACGTAACATTTTTCTTCTCCAAATTACCAAGTACAATCCCAACATATAAGTATCTGAAATTTCGACCGAAATTCAACTGGTGCGCATGGCGTGTCGTAGGTGTCCTAGGGTATGTAACTTCAAGGTTGCAGGTTCGATCCCCGAGGATGTAACAGAACATTTTTCTACTTCAAATTACCAAGTACAAACCCAACCTATAAGTATCTGAAACTTCGAATAAAAGTCAACTGGTGCGCATGGCGTGGCGTGGGTGTCCCAGGGTCTGTAACTTCAAGGTTGCAGTTTCGATCTCCGAGGATGTAACAGAACATTTTTCTTCTTCAAATTACCAAGTACAAACTCAACCTATAAGTATCTGAAATTTCGACCAAAAGTCAACTGGTGCGCATGGCGTGGCGTGGGTGTCCCAGGGTCTGTAACTTCAAGGTTGCAGGTTCGATCCCCAGGGATGTAACGTAACATTTTTCTTCTCCAACTTACCAATTACAAACCCAACCTGTAAGTATCTGAAATTTCGACCGAAATTCAACTGGTGCGCATGGCGTGTCGTAGGTGTCCTAGGGTATGTAACTTCAAGGTTGCAGGTTCGATCCTCGAGGATGTAACAGAACATTTTTCTACTTCAAATTACCAAGTACAAACCCAACCTATAAGTATCTGAAATTTCGAATAAAAGTCAACTGGTGCGCATGGCGTGGCGTGGGTGTCCCAGGGTCTGTAACTTCAAGGTTGCAGGTTCGATCCCCGAGGATGTAACAGAACATTTTTCTTCTTCAAATTACCAAGTACAAACTCAACCTATAAGTATCTGAAATTTCGACCAAAAGTCAACTGGTGCGCATGGCGTGACGTAGGTGTCCCAGGGTCTGTAACTTCAAGGTTGCAGGTTCGATCCCCAGGGATGTTACGTAACATTTTTCTTCTCCAACTTACCAATTACAAACCCAACCTGTAAGTATCTGAAATTTCGACCAAAGTCAACTGGTGCACATGGCGTTGCGTCGGTGTCCCAGGGTCTGTAACTTCAAGGGTGCAGGTTCGATCCCCGAGGATGTAACAGAACATTTTTCTTCTTCAAATTACCAATTACAAACCCAACCTGTAAGTATCTGAAATTTCGACCAAAAGTCAACTGGTGCACATGGCGTTGCGTGGGTGTCCCAGGGTCTGTAACTTCAAGGTTGCACGTTCGATCCCCAGGGATGTAAAGTAACATTTTCTTCTTCAAATTACCAATTACAAACCCAACCTGTAAGTGTCTGAAATTTCGACCAAAAGTCAACTGGTGCATATGGCGTTGCGTGGGTGTCCCAGGGTCTGTAACTTCAAGGTTGCAGGTTCGATCCCCAGGGATGTAACGTAACATTTTTCTTCTCCAAATTACCAAGTACAAACCCAACCTATAAGTATCTGAAATTTCGACCAAAAGTCAACTGGTGCGCATGGCGTGGCGTGGGTGTCCCAGGGTCTGTAACCTCAAGGTTGCAGGTTCGATCCCCAGGGATGTAACGTAACATTTTCTTCTTCAAATTACCAATTACAAACCCAACATATAAGTATCTGAAATTTCGACCAAAAGTCAACTGGTGCGCATGGCGTGTCGTAGGTGTGCTAGGGTCTGTAACTTCAAGGTTGCAGGTTCGATCCCCAGGGATGTAACGTAACATTTTCTTCTTTAAATTACCAAGTACAAACCCAACCTATAAGTATCTGAAATTTCGACCAAAAGTCAACTGGTGCGCATGGCGTGGCATGGGTGTCCCAGGGTCTGTAACTTCAAGGTTGCGGGTTCGATCCCCAGGGATGTAACGTAACATTTTCTTCTTCAAATTACCAAGTAAAAACCCAACCTATAAGTATCTCAAATTTCGACCAAAAGTCAACTAATGCGCATGGCGTGCCGTGGGTGTCTCAGGGTCTGTAACCTCAAGGTTGCAGGTTCGATCCCCAGGGATGTAACGTAACATTTTCTTCTTCAAATTACCAATTACAAACCCAACATATAAGTATCTGAAATTTCGACCAAAAGTCAACTGGTGCGCATGGCGTGTCGTGGGTGTCCCAGGTTCTGTAACCTCAAGGTTGCACGTTCGATCCCCAGGGATGTAACGTAACATTTTTCTTCTCCAAATTTCCAATTACAAACCCAACCTGTAAGTATCTGAAATTTCGACCAAAAGTCAACTGGTGCATATGGCGTTGCGTAGGTGTCCCAGGGTCTGTAACTTCAAGGTTGCACGTTCGATCCCCGAGGATGTAACAGAACATTTTTCTTCTTTAAATTACCAAGTACAAACCCAACCTATAAGTATCTGAAATTTCGACCAAAAGTCAACTGGTGCGCATGGCGTGGCATGGGTGTCCCAGGGTCTGTAACTTCAAGGTTGCGGGTTCGATCCCCAGGGATGTAACGTAACATTTTCTTCTTCAAATTACCAAGTAAACACCCAACCTATAAGTATCTCAAATTTCGACCAAAAGTCAACTAATGCGCATGGCGTGTCGTGGGTGTCTCAGGGTCTGTAACCTCAAGGTTGCAGGTTCGATCCCCAGGGATGTAACGTAACATTTTCTTCTTCAAATTACCAATTACAAACCCAACATATAAGTATCTCAAATTTCGACCAAATGTCAACTAATGCGCATGGCGTGTCGTGGGTGTCCCAGGTTCTGTAACCTCAAGGTTGCACGTTCGATCCCCAGGGATGTAACGTAACATTTTTCTTCTCCAAATTTCCAATTACAAACCCAACCTGTAAGTATCTGAAATTTCGACCAAAAGTCAACTGGTGCATATGGCGTTGCGTAGGTGTCCCAGGGTCTGTAACTTCAAGGTTGCACGTTCGATCCCCAGGGATGTAACGTAACATTTTTCTTCTCCAAATTACCAAGTACAAACCCAACATATAAGTATCTGAAATTTCGACCAAAAGTCAACTGGTGCGCATGGCGTGTCGTAGGTGTCCTAGGGTCTGTAACTTCAAGGTTGCAGGTTCGATCCCCGAGGATGTAACAGAACATTTTTCTTCTTCAAATTACCAAGTACAAACTCAACCTATAAGTATCTGAAATTTCGACCAAAAGTCAACTGGTGCGCATGGCGTGGCGTGGGTGTCCCAGGGTCTGTAACCTCAAGGTTGCAGGTTCGATCCCCAGGGATGTAACGTAACATTTTCTTCTTCAAATTACCAATTACAAACCCAACATATAAGTATCTGAAATTTCGACCAAAAGTCAACTGGTGCGCATGGCGTGTCGTGGGTGTCCCAGGTTCTGTAACCTCAAGGTTGCACGTTCGATCCCCAGGGATGTAACGTAACATTTTTCTTCTCCAAATTACCAATTACAAACCCAACCTGTAAGTATCTGAAATTTCGACCAAAAGTCAACTGGTGCACATGGCGTTGCGTGGGTGTCCCAGGGTCTGTAACTTCAAGGTTGCACGTTCGATCCCGAGGGATGTAACGTAACATTTTCTTCTTCAAATTACCCATTACAAACCCAACCTGTAAGTATCTGAAATTTCGACCAAAAGTCAACTGGTGCATATGGCGTTGCGTGGGTGTCCCAGGGTCTGTAACTTCAAGGTTGCACGTTCGATCCCCAGGGATGTAACGTAACATTTTTCTTCTCCAAATTACCAAGTACAAACCCAACATATAAGTATCTGAAATTTCGACCAAAAGTCAACTGGTGCGCATGGCGTGTCGTAGGTGTCCTAGGGTCTGTAACTTCAAGGTTGCAGGTTCGATCCCCGAGGATGTAACAGAACATTTTTCTTCTTCAAATTACCAAGTACAAACTCAACCTATAAGTATCTGAAATTTCGACCAAAAGTCAACTGGTGCGCATGGCGTGGCGTGGGTGTCCCAGGGTCTGTAACTTCAAGGTTGCAGGTTCGATCCCCAGGGATGTAACGTAACATTTTCTTCTTTAAATTACCAAGTACAAACCCAACCTATAAGTATCTGAAATTTCGACCAAAAGTCAACTGGTGCGCATGGCGTGGCGTGGGTGTCCCAGGGTCTGTAACTTCAAGGTTGCAGGTTCGATCCCCAGGGATGTAACGTAACATTTTCTTCTTCAAATTACCAAGTACAAACCCAACCTATAAGTATCTGAAATTTCGACCAAATGTCAACTAATGCGCATGGCGTGTCGTGGGTGTCCCAGGGTCTGTAACCTCAAGGTTGCAGGTTCGATCCCCAGGGATGTAACGTAACATTTTCTTCTTCAAATTACCAAATACAAACCCAACATATAAGTATCTGAAATTTCGACCAAAAGTCAACTGGTGCGCATGGCGTGTCGTGGGTGTCCCAGGGTCTGTAACATCAAGGTTGCACGTTCGATCCCCATGGATGTAACGTAACATTTTTCTTCTCCAAATTACCAAGTACAATCCCAACATATAAGTATCTGAAATTTCGACCGAAATTCAACTGGTGCGCATGGCGTGTCGTAGGTGTCCTAGGGTATGTAACTTCAAGGTTGCAGGTTCGATCCCCGAGGATGTAACAGAACATTTTTCTACTTCAAATTACCAAGAACAAACCCAACCTATAAGTATCTGAAACTTCGAATAAAAGTCAACTGGTGCGCATGGCGTGGCGTGGGTGTCCCAGGGTCTGTAACTTCAAGGTTGCAGGTTCGATCTCCGAGGATGTAACAGAACATTTTTCTTCTTCAAATTACCAAGTACAAACTCAACCTATAAGTATCTGAAATTTCGACCAAAAGTCAACTGGTGCGCATGGCGTGGCGTGGGTGTCCCAGGGTCTGTAACTTCAAGGTTGCAGGTTCGATCCCCAGGGATGTAACGTAACATTTTTCTTCTCCAACTTACCAATTACAAACCCAACCTGTAAGTATCTGAAATTTCGACCGAAATTCAACTGGTGCGCATGGCGTGTCGTAGGTGTCCTAGGGTATGTAACTTCAAGGTTGCAGGTTCGATCCTCGAGGATGTAACAGAACATTTTTCTACTTCAAATTACCAAGTACAAACCCAACCTATAAGTATCTGAAATTTCGAATAAAAGTCAACTGGTGCGCATGGCGTGGCGTGGGTGTCCCAGGGTCTGTAACTTCAAGGTTGCAGGTTCGATCCCCGAGGATGTAACAGAACATTTTTCTTCTTCAAATTACCAAGTACAAACTCAACCTATAAGTATCTGAAATTTCGACCAAAAGTCAACTGGTGCGCATGGCGTGACGTGGGTGTCGTAGGGTCTGTAACTTCAAGGTTGCAGGTTCGATCCCAAGGGATGTTACGTAACATTTTTCTTCTCCAACTTACCAATTACAAACCCAACCTGTAAGTATCTGAAATTTCGACCAAAGTCAACTGGTGCACATGGCGTTGCGTCGGTGTCCCAGGGTCTGTAACTTCAAGGGTGCAGGTTCGATCCCCGAGGATGTAACAGAACATTTTTCTTCTTCAAATTACCAATTACAAACCCAACCTGTAAGTATCTGAAATTTCGACCAAAAGTCAACTGGTGCACATGGCGTTGCGTGGGTGTCCCAGGGTCTGTAACTTCAAGGTTGCACGTTCGATCCCCAAGGATGTAACGTAACATTTTCTTCTTCAAATTACCAATTACAAACCCAACCTGTAAGTGTCTGAAATTTCGACCAAAAGTCAACTGGTGCACATGGCGTTGCGTGGGTGTCCCAGGGTCTGTAACTTCAAGGTTGCAGGTTCGATCCCCAGGGATGTAACGTAACATTTTTCTTCTCCAAATTACCAAGTACAAACCCAACCTATAAGTATCTGAAATTTCGACCAAAAGTCAACTGGTGCGCATGGCGTGGCGTGGGTGTCCCAGGGTCTGTAACCTCAAGGTTGCAGGTTCGATCCCCAGGGATGTAACGTAACATTTTCTTCTTCAAATTACCAATTACAAACCCAACATATAAGTATCTGAAATTTCGACCAAAAGTCAACTGGTGCGCATGGCGTGTCGTAGGTGTGCTAGGGTCTGTAACTTCAAGGTTGCAGGTTCGATCCCCAGGGATGTAACGTAACATTTTCTTCTTTAAAGTACCAAGTACAAACCCAACCTATAAGTATCTGAAATTTCGACCAAAAGTCAACTGGTGCGCATGGCGTGGCATGGGTGTCCCAGGGTCTGTAACTTCAAGGTTGCGGGTTCGATCCCCAGGGATGTAACGTAACATTTTCTTCTTCAAATTACCAAGTAAAAACCCAACCTATAAGTATCTCAAATTTCGACCAAAAGTCAACTAATGCGCATGGCGTGTCGTGGGTGTCTCAGGGTCTGTAACCTCAAGGTTGCAGGTTCGATCCCCAGGGATGTAACGTAACATTTTCTTCTTCAAATTACCAATTACAAACCCAACATATAAGTATCTGAAATTTCGACCAAAAGTCAACTGGTGCGCATGGCGTGTCGTGGGTGTCCCAGGTTCTGTAACCTCAAGGTTGCACGTTCGATCCCCAGGGATGTAACGTAACATTTTTCTTCTCCAAATTTCCAATTACAAACCCAACCTGTAAGTATCTGAAATTTCGACCAAAAGTCAACTGGTGCATATGGCGTTGCGTAGGTGTCCCAGGGTCTGTAACCTCAAGGTTGCACGTTCGATCCCCAGGGATGTAACGTAACATTTTTCTTCTCCAAATTACCAAGTACAAACCCAACATATAAGTATCTGAAATTTCGACCAAAAGTCAACTGGTGCGCATGGCGTGTCGTAGGTGTCCTAGGGTCTGTAACTTCAAGGTTGCAGGTTCGATCCCCGAGAATGTAACAGAACATTTTTCTTCTTCAAATTACCAAGTACAAACTCAACCTATAAGTATCTGAAATTTCGACCAAAAGTCAACTGGTGCGCATGGCGTGGCGTGGGTGTCCCAGGGTCTGTAACTTCAAGGTTGCAGGTTCGATCCCCAGGGATGTAACGTAACATTTTCTTCTTTAAATTACCAAGTACAAACCCAACCTATAAGTATCTGAAATTTCGACCAAATGTCAACTAATGCGCATGGCGTGTCGTGGGTGTCCCAGGGTCTGTAACTTCAAGGTTGCAGGTTCGATCCCCAGGGATGTAACGTAACATTTTCTTCTTCAAATTACCAAGTAAAAACACAACCTATAAGTATCTGAAATTTCGACCAAAAGTCAACTAATGCGCATGGCGTGTCGTGGGTGTCCCAGGGTCTGTAACCTCAAGGTTGCAGGTTCGATCCCCAGGGATGTAACGTAAAATTTTCTTCTTCAAGTTACCAATTACAAACCCAACATATAAGTATCTGAAATTTCGACCAAAAGTCAACTGGTGCGCATGGCGTGTCGTGGGTGTCCCAGGTTCTGTAACCTCAAGGTTGCACGTTCGATCCCCAGGGATGTAACGTAACATTTTTCTTCTCCAAATTACCAATTACAAACCAAACCTGTAAGTATCTGAAATTTCGACCAAAAGTCAACTGGTGCACTTGGCGTGTCGTGGGTGTCCCAGGGTCTGTAACTTCAAGGTTGCACGTTCGATCCCCACGGATGTAACGTAACATTTTCTTCTTCAAATTACCAATTACAAACCCAACATATAAGTATCTGAAATTTCGACCAAAAGTCAACTGGTGCGCATGGCGTGTCGTGGGTGTCCCAGGGTCTGTAACATCAAGGTTGCACGTTCGATCCCCAGGGATGTAACGTAACATTTTTCTTCTCCAAATTACCAAGTACAATCCCAACATATAAGTATCTGAAATTTCGACCGAAATTCAACTGGTGCGCATGGCGTGTCGTAGGTGTCCTATGGTATGTAACTTCAAGGTTGCAGGTTCGATCCCCGAGGATGTAACAGAACATTTTTCTACTTCAAATTACCAAGTACAAACCCAACCTGTAAGTATCTGCAATTTCGACCAAAAGTCAACTGGTGCGCATAGCGTGTCGTGGGTGTCCCAGGGTCTGTAACCTCAAGGTTGCAGGTTCGATCCCCAGGGATGTAACGTAACATTTTCTTCTTCAAATTACCAATTACAAACCCAACCTGTAAGTATCTGAAATTTCGACCAAAAGTCAACTGGTGCATATGGCGTTGCGTGGGTGTCCCAGGGTCTGTAACTTCAAGGTTGCACGTTCGATCCCAAGGGATGTAACGTAACATTTTCTTCTTCAAATTACCAATTACAAACCCAACCTGTAAGTGTCTGAAATTTCGACCAAAAGTCAACTGGTGCATATGGCGTTGCGTGGGTGTCCCAGGGTCTGTAACTTCAAGGTTGCAGGTTCGATCCCCAGGGATGTAACGTAACATTTTTCTTCTCCAAATTACCAAGTACAAACCCAACCTATAAGTATCTGAAATTTCGACCAAAAGTCAACTGGTGCGCATGGCGTGGCGTGGGTGTCCCAGGGTCTGTAACCTCAAGGTTGCAGGTTCGATCCCCAGGGATGTAACGTAACATTTTCTTCTTCAAATTACCAATTACAAACCCAACATATAAGTATCTGAAATTTCGACCAAAAGTCAACTGGTGCGCATGGCGTGTCGTAGGTGTGCTAGGGTCTGTAACTTCAAGGTTGCAGGTTCGATCCCCAGGGATGTAACGTAACATTTTCTTCTTTAAATTACCAAGTACAAACCCAACCTATAAGTATCTGAAATTTCGACCAAAAGTCAACTGGTGCGCATGGCGTGGCATGGGTGTCCCAGGGTCTGTAACTTCAAGGTTGCGGGTTCGATCCCCAGGGATGTAACGTAACATTTTCTTCTTCAAATTACCAAGTAAAAACCCAACCTATAAGTATCTCAAATTTCGACCAAAAGTCAACTAATGCGCATGGCGTGCCGTGGGTGTCTCAGGGTCTGTAACCTCAAGGTTGCAGGTTCGATCCCCAGGGATGTAACGTAACATTTTCTTCTTCAAATTACCAATTACAAACCCAACATATAAGTATCTGAAATTTCGACCAAAAGTCAACTGGTGCGCATGGCGTGTCGTGGGTGTCCCAGGTTCTGTAACCTCAAGGTTGCACGTTCGATCCCCAGGGATGTAACGTAACATTTTTCTTCTCCAAATTTCCAATTACAAACCCAACCTGTAAGTATCTGAAATTTCGACCAAAAGTCAACTGGTGCATATGGCGTTGCGTAGGTGTCCCAGGGTCTGTAACTTCAAGGTTGCACGTTCGATCCCCGAGGATGTAACAGAACATTTTTCTTCTTTAAATTACCAAGTACAAACCCAACCTATAAGTATCTGAAATTTCGACCAAAAGTCAACTGGTGCGCATGGCGTGGCATGGGTGTCCCAGGGTCTGTAACTTCAAGGTTGCGGGTTCGATCCCCAGGGATGTAACGTAACATTTTCTTCTTCAAATTACCAAGTAAAAACCCAACCTATAAGTATCTCAAATTTCGACCAAAAGTCAACTAATGCGCATGGCGTGTCGTGGGTGTCTCAGGGTCTGTAACCTCAAGGTTGCAGGTTCGATCCCCAGGGATGTAACGTAACATTTTCTTCTTCAAATTACCAATTACAAACCCAACATGTAAGTATCTGAAATTTCGACCAAAAGTCAACTGGTGCGCATGGCGTGTCGTGGGTGTCCCAGGTTCTGTAACCTCAAGGTTGCACGTTCGATCCCCAGGGATGTAACGTAACATTTTTCTTCTCCAAATTTCCAATTACAAACCCAACCTGTAAGTATCTGAAATTTCGACCAAAAGTCTACTGGTGCATATGGCGTTGCGTAGGTGTCCCAGGGTCTGTAACCTCAAGGTTGCACGTTCGATCCCCAGGGATGTAACGTAACATTTTTCTTCTCCAAATTACCAAGTACAAACCCAGCATATAAGTATCTGAAATTTCGACCAAAAGTCAACTGGTGCGCATGACGTGGCGTGGGTGTCCCAGGGTCTGTAACTTCAAGGTTGCAGGTTCGATCCCCAGGGATGTAACGTAACATTTTCTTCTTTAAATTACCAAGTACAAACCCAACCTATAAGTATCTGAAATTTCGACCAAAAGTCAACTGGTGCGCATGGCGTGGCGTGGGTGTCCCAGGGTCTGTAACTTCAAGGTTGCAGGTTCGATCCCCAGGGATGTAACGTAACATTTTCTTCTTCAAATTACCAAGTACAAACCCAACCTATAAGTATCTGAAATTTCGACCAAATGTCAACTAATGCGCATGGCGTGTCGTGGGTGTCCCAGGGTCTGTAACTTCAAGGTTGCAGGTTCGATCCCCAGGGATGTAACGTAACATTTTCTTCTTCAAATTACCAAGTAAAAACACAACCTATAAGTATCTGAAATTTCGACCAAAAGTCAACTAATGCGCATGGCGTGTCGTGGGTGTCCCAGGGTCTGTAACCTCAAGGTTGCAGGTTCGATCCCCAGGGATGTAACGTAAAATTTTCTTCTTCAAGTTACCAATTACAAACCCAACATATAAGTATCTGAAATTTCGACCAAAAGTCAACTGGTGCGCATGGCGTGTCGTGGGTGTCCCAGGTTCTGTAACCTCAAGGTTGCACGTTCGATCCCCAGGGATGTAACGTAACATTTTTCTTCTCCAAATTACCAATTACAAACCAAACCTGTAAGTATCTGAAATTTCGACCAAAAGTCAACTGGTGCACTTGGCGTGTCGTGGGTGTCCCAGGGTCTGTAACTTCAAGGTTGCACGTTCGATCCCCAGGGATGTAACGTAACATTTTCTTCTTCAAATTACCAATTACAAACCCAACATATAAGTATCTGAAATTTCGACCAAAAGTCAACTGGTGCGCATGGCGTGTCGTGGGTGTCCCAGGGTCTGTAACATCAAGGTTGCACGTTCGATCCCCAGGGATGTAACGTAACATTTTTCTTCTCCAAATTACCAAGTACAATCCCAACATATAAGTATCTGAAATTTCGACCGAAATTCAACTGGTGCGCATGGCGTGTCGTAGGTGTCCTATGGTATGTAACTTCAAGGTTGCAGGTTCGATCCCCGAGGATGTAACAGAACATTTTTCTACTTCAAATTACCAAGTACAAACCCAACCTGTAAGTATCTGCAATTTCGACCAAAAGTCAACTGGTGCGCATAGCGTGTCGTGGGTGTCCCAGGGTCTGTAACCTCAAGGTTGCAGGTTCGATCCCCAGGGATGTAACGTAACATTTTCTTCTTCAAATTACCAATTACAAACCCAACCTGTAAGTATCTGAAATTTCGACCAAAAGTCAACTGGTGCATATGGCGTTGCGTGGGTGTCCCAGGGTCTGTAACTTCAAGGTTGCAGGTTCGATCCCCAGGGATGTAACGTAACATTTTTCTTCTCCAAATTACCAAGTACAAACCCAACATGTAAGTATCTGAAATTTCGACCAAAAGTCAACTGGTGCGCATGGCGTGTCGTAGGTGTGCTAGGGTCTGTAACTTCAAGGTTGCAGGTTCGATCCCCAGGGATGTAACGTTACATTTTCTTCTTTAAATTACCAAGTACAAACCCAACCTATAAGTATCTGAAATTTCGACCCAAAGTCAACTAATGCGCATGGCGTGTCGTGGGTGTCCCAGGGTCTGTAACCTCAAGGTTGCAGATTCGATCCCCAGGGATGTAAAGTAACATTTTCTTCTTTAAATTACCAATTACAAACCCAACATATAAGTATCTGAAATTTCGACCAAAAGTCAACTGGTGCGCATGGCGTGTCGTGGGTGTCCCAGGTTCTGTAACTTCAAGGTTGCACGTTCGATCCCCGAGGATGTAACAGAACATTTTTCTTCTTTAAATTACCAAGTACAAACCCAACCTATAAGTATCTGAAATTTCGACCAAAAGTCAACTGGTGCGCATGGCGTGGCATGGGTGTCCCAGGGTCTGTAACTTCAAGGTTGCGGGTTCGATCCCCAGGGATGTAACGTAACATTTTCTTCTTCAAATTACCAAGTAAAAACCCAACCTATAAGTATCTCAAATTTCGACCAAAAGTCAACTAATGCGCATGGCGTGTCGTGGGTGTCTCAGGGTCTGTAACCTCAAGGTTGCAGGTTCGATCCCCAGGGATGTAACGTAACATTTTCTTCTTCAAATTACCAATTACAAACCCAACATATAAGTATCTGAAATTTCGACCAAAAGTCAACTGGTGCGCATGGCGTGTCGTGGGTGTCCCAGGTTCTGTAACCTCAAGGTTGCACGTTCGATCCCCAGGGATGTAACGTAACATTTTTCTTCTCCAAATTTCCAATTACAAACCCAACCTGTAAGTATCTGAAATTTCGACCAAAAGTCAACTGGTGCATATGGCGTTGCGTAGGTGTCCCAGGGTCTGTAACCTCAAGGTTGCACGTTCGATCCCCAGGGATGTAACGTAACATTTTTCTTCTCCAAATTACCAAGTACAAACCCAACATATAAGTATCTGAAATTTCGACCAAAAGTCAACTGGTGCGCATGGCGTGTCGTAGGTGTCCTAGGGTCTGTAACTTCAAGGTTGCAGGTTCGATCCCCGAGAATGTAACAGAACATTTTTCTTCTTCAAATTACCAAGTACAAACTCAACCTATAAGTATCTGAAATTTCGACCAAAAGTCAACTGGTGCGCATGGCGTGGCGTGGGTGTCCCAGGGTCTGTAACTTCAAGGTTGCAGGTTCGATCCCCAGGGATGTAACGTAACATTTTCTTCTTTAAATTACCAAGTACAAACCCAACCTATAAGTATCTGAAATTTCGACCAAAAGTCAACTGGTGCGCATGGCGTGGCGTGGGTGTCCCAGGGTCTGTAACTTCAAGGTTGCAGGTTCGATCCCCAGGGATGTAACGTAACATTTTCTTCTTCAAATTACCAAGTACAAACCCAACCTATAAGTATCTGAAATTTCGACCAAATGTCAACTAATGCGCATGGCGTGTCGTGGGTGTCCCAGGGTCTGTAACTTCAAGGTTGCAGGTTCGATCCCCAGGGATGTAACGTAACATTTTCTTCTTCAAATTACCAAGTAAAAACACAACCTATAAGTATCTGAAATTTCGACCAAAAGTCAACTAATGCGCATGGCGTGTCGTGGGTGTCCCAGGGTCTGTAACCTCAAGGTTGCAGGTTCGATCCCCAGGGATGTAACGTAAAATTTTCTTCTTCAAGTTACCAATTACAAACCCAACATATAAGTATCTGAAATTTCGACCAAAAGTCAACTGGTGCGCATGGCGTGTCGTGGGTGTCCCAGGTTCTGTAACCTCAAGGTTGCACGTTCGATCCCCAGGGATGTAACGTAACATTTTTCTTCTCCAAATTACCAATTACAAACCAAACCTGTAAGTATCTGAAATTTCGACCAAAAGTCAACTGGTGCACTTGGCGTGTCGTGGGTGTCCCAGGGTCTGTAACTTCAAGGTTGCACGTTCGATCCCCAGGGATGTAACGTAACATTTTCTTCTTCAAATTACCAATTACAAACCCAACATATAAGTATCTGAAATTTCGACCAAAAGTCAACTGGTGCGCATGGCGTGTCGTGGGTGTCCCAGGGTCTGTAACATCAAGGTTGCACGTTCGATCCCCAGGGATGTAACGTAACATTTTTCTTCTCCAAATTACCAAGTACAATCCCAACATATAAGTATCTGAAATTTCGACCGAAATTCAACTGGTGCGCATGGCGTGTCGTAGGTGTCCTATGGTATGTAACTTCAAGGTTGCAGGTTCGATCCCCGAGGATGTAACAGAACATTTTTCTACTTCAAATTACCAAGTACAAACCCAACCTGTAAGTATCTGCAATTTCGACCAAAAGTCAACTGGTGCGCATAGCGTGTCGTGGGTGTCCCAGGGTCTGTAACCTCAAGGTTGCAGGTTCGATCCCCAGGGATGTAACGTAACATTTTCTTCTTCAAATTACCAATTACAAACCCAACCTGTAAGTATCTGAAATTTCGACCAAAAGTCAACTGGTGCATATGGCGTTGCGTGGGTGTCCCAGGGTCTGTAACTTCAAGGTTGCAGGTTCGATCCCCAGGGATGTAACGTAACATTTTTCTTCTCCAAATTACCAAGTACAAACCCAACATGTAAGTATCTGAAATTTCGACCAAAAGTCAACTGGTGCACATGGCGTTGCGTGGGTGTCCCAGGGTCTGTAACCTCAAGGTTGCAGTTTCGATCCCCAGGGATGTAACTAACATTTTCTTCTTCAAATTACCAATTACAAACCCAACCTGTAAGTATCTGAAATTTCGACCAAAAGTCAACTGGTGCACATGGCGTTGCGTGGGTGTCCTAGGGTCTGTAACTTCAAGGTTGCAGGTTCGATCCCCGAGGATGTAACAGAACATTTTTCTTCTTCAAATTACCAAGTACAAACTCAACCTATAAGTAACTGAAATTTCGACCAAAAGTCAACTGGTGCGCATGGCGTGGCGTGGGTGTCCCAGGGTCTGTAACCTCAAGGTTGCAGGTTCGATCCCCAGGGATGTAACGTAACATTTTCTTCTTCAAATTACCAATTACAAACCCAACATATAAGCATCTGAAATTTCGACCAAAAGTCAACTGGTGCGCATGGCGTGTCGTGGGTGTCCCAGGTTCTGTAACCTCAAGGTTGCACGTTCGATCCCCAGGGATGTAACGTAACATTTTTCTTCTCCAAATTACCAATTACAAACCCAACCTGTAAGTATCTGAAATTTCGACCAAAAGTCAACTGGTGCACATGGCGTTGCGTGGGTGTCCCAGGGTCTGTAACTTCAAGGTTGCACGTTCGATCCCGAGGGATGTAACGTAACATTTTCTTCTTCAAATTACCCATTACAAACCCAACCTGTAAGTATCTGAAATTTCGACCAAAAGTCAACTGGTGCATATGGCGTTGCGTTGGTGTCCCAGGGTCTGTAACTTCAAGGTTGCACGTTCGATCCCCAGGGATGTAACGTAACATTTTTCTTCTCCAAATTACCAAGTACAAACCCAACATATAAGTATCTGAAATTTCGACCGAAAGTCAACTGGTGCGCATGGCGTGTCGTAGGTGTCCTAGGGTCTGTAACTTCAAGGTTGCAGGTTCGATCCCCGAAGATGTAACAGAACATTTTTCTACTTCAAATTACCAAGTACAAACTCAACCTATAAGTATCTGAAATTTCGACCAAAAGTCAACTGGTGCGCATGGCGTGGCGTGGGTGTCCCAGGGTCTGTAACTTCAAGGTTGCAGGTTCGATCCCCGAGGATGTAACAGAACATTTTTCTTCTCCAAATTACCAAGTACAAACCCAACATATCAGTATCTGAAATTTCGACCGAAAGTCAACTGGTGCACATGGCGTGTCGTAGGTGTCCTAGGGTCTGTAACTTCAAGGTTGCAGGTTCGATCCCCGAGGATGTAACAGAACATTTTTCTACTTCAAATTACCAAGTACAAACCCAACTTATAAGTATCTGAAATTTTGACCAAAAGTCAACTGGTGCGCATGGCGTGGCGTGGGTGTCCAACGGTCTGTAACTTCAAGGTTGCAGGTTCGATCCCAAGGGGTGTAACGTAACATTTTCTTCTTCAAATTACCAAGTACAAACCCAACCTATAAGTATCTGAAATTTCGACCAAAAGTCAACTAATGCGCATGGCGTGTCGTGGGTGTCCCAGGGTCTGTAACCTCAAGGTTGCACGTTCGATCCCCAGGGATGTAACGTAACATTTTTCTTCTCCAAATTACCAAGTACAAACCCAACATATAAGTATCTGAAATTTCGACCGAAATTCAACGGTGCGCATGGCGTGTCGTAGGTGTCCTAGGGTATGTAACTTCAAGGTTGCAGGTTCGATCCCCGAGGATGTAACAGAACATTTTTCTTCTTCAAATTACCAAGTACAAACCCAACCTATAAGTATCTGAAATTTCGACCAAAAGTCAACTGGTGCGCATGGCGTGGCGTGGGTGTCCTAGGGTCTGTAACTTCAAGGTTGCACGTTCGATCCCCGAAGATGTAACAGAACATTTTTCTACTTCAAATTACCAAGTACAAACTTAACCTATAAGTATCTGAAATTTCGACCAAAAGTCAACTGGTGCGCATGGCGTGGCGTGGGTGTCCCAGGGTCTGTAACTTCAAGGTTGCAGGTTCGATCCCCGAGGATGTAACAGAACATTTTTCTTCTCCAAATTACCAAGTACAAACCCAACCTATAAGTATCTGAAATTTCGACCAAAAGTCAACTAATGCGCATGGCGTGTCGTGGGTGTCCCAGGGTCTGTAACCCCAAGGTTGCACGTTCGAGCCCCAGAGATGTAACGTAACATTTTCTTCTTCAAATTACCAATTACAAACCCAACCTTTAAGTATCTGAAATTTCGACCAAAAGTCAACTGGTGCACATGGCGTTGCGTGGGTGTCCCAGGGTCTGTAACTTCAAGGTTGCACGTTCGATCCCCAGGGATGTAACGTAACATTTTTCTTCTCCAAATTACCAAGTACAAACCCAACATATAAGTATCTGAAATTTCGACCGAAAGTCAACTGGTGCGCATGGCGTGTCGTAGGTGTCCTAGGGTCTGTAACTTCAAGGTTGCAGGTTCGATCCCCGAAGATGTAACAGAACATTTTTCTACTTCAAATTACCAATTACAAACCCAACCTGTAAGTATCTGAAATTTCGACCAAAAGTCAACTGGTGCACATGGCGTTGCGTGGGTGTCCTAGGGTCTGTAACTTCAAGGTTGCAGGTTCGATCCCCGAGGATGTAACAGAAAATTTTTCTTCTTCAAATTACCAAGTACAAACTCAACCTATAAGTAACTGAAATTTCGACCAAAAGTCAACTGGTGCGCATGGCGTGGCGTGGGTGTCCCAGGGTCTGTAACCTCAAGGTTGCAGGTTCGATCCCCAGGGATGTAACGTAACATTTTCTTCTTCAAATTACCAATTACAAACCCAACATATAAGTATCTGAAATTTCGACCAAAAGTCAACTGGTGCGCATGGCGTGTCGTGGGTGTCCCAGGTTCTGTAACCTCAAGGTTGCACGTTCGATCCCCAGGGATGTAACGTAACATTTTTCTTCTCCAAATTACCAATTACAAACCCAACCTGTAAGTATCTGAAATTTCGACCAAAAGTCAACTGGTGCACATGGCGTTGCGTGGGTGTCCCAGGGTCTGTAACTTCAAGGTTGCACGTTCGATCCCGAGGGATGTAACGTAACATTTTCTTCTTCAAATTACCCATTACAAACCCAACCTGTAAGTATCTGAAATTTCGACCAAAAGTCAACTGGTGCATATGAAGTTGCGTTGGTGTCCCAGGGTCTGTAACTTCAAGGTTGCACGTTCGATCCCCAGGGATGTAACGTAACATTTTTCTTCTCCAAATTACCAAGTACAAACCCAACATATAAGTATCTGAAATTTCGACCGAAAGTCAACTGGTGCGCATGGCGTGTCGTAGGTGTCCTAGGGTCTGTAACTTCAAGGTTGCAGGTTCGATCCCCGAAGATGTAACAGAACATTTTTCTACTTCAAATTACCAAGTACAAACTCAACCTATAAGTATCTGAAATTTCGACCAAAAGTCAACTGGTGCGCATGGCGTGGCGTGGGTGTCCCAGGGTCTGTAACTTCAAGGTTGCAGGTTCGATCCCCGAGGATGTAACAGAACATTTTTCTTCTCCAAATTACCAAGTACAAACCCAACATATCAGTATCTGAAATTTCGACCGAAAGTCAACTGGTGCACATGGCGTGTCGTAGGTGTCCTAGGGTCTGTAACTTCAAGGTTGCAGGTTCGATCCCCGAGGATGTAACAGAACATTTTTCTACTTCAAATTACCAAGTACAAACCCAACTTATAAGTATCTGAAATTTTGACCAAAAGTCAACTGGTGCGCATGGCGTGGCGTGGGTGTCCAACGGTCTGTAACTTCAAGGTTGCAGGTTCGATCCCCAGGGGTGTAACGTAACATTTTCTTCTTCAAATTACCAAGTACAAACCCAACCTATAAGTATCTGAAATTTCGACCAAAAGTCAACTAATGCGCATGGCGTGTCGTGGGTGTCTCAGGGTCTGTAACCTCAAGGTTGCACGTTCGATCCCCAGGGATGTAACGTAACATTTTTCTTCTCCAAATTACCAAGTACAAACCCAACATATAAGTATCTGAAATTTCGACCGAAATTCAACGGTGCGCATGGCGTGTCGTAGGTGTCCTAGGGTATGTAACTTCAAGGTTGCAGGTTCGATCCCCGAGGATGTAACAGAACATTTTTCTTCTTCAAATTACCAAGTACAAACCCAACCTATAAGTATCTGAAATTTCGACCAAAAGTCAACTGGTGCGCATGGCGTGGCGTGGGTGTCCTAGGGTCTGTAACTTCAAGGTTGCACGTTCGATCCCCGAAGATGTAACAGAACATTTTTCTACTTCAAATTACCAAGTACAAACTTAACCTATAAGTATCTGAAATTTCGACCAAAAGTCAACTGGTGCGCATGGCGTGGCGTGGGTGTCCCAGGGTCTGTAACTTCAAGGTTGCAGGTTCGATCCCCGAGGATGTAACAGAACATTTTTCTTCTCCAAATTACCAAGTACAAACCCAACCTATAAGTATCTGAAATTTCGACCAAAAGTCAACTAATGCACATGGCGTGTCGTGGGTGTCCCAGGGTCTGTAACCTCAAGGTTGCACGTTCGATCCCCAGAGATGTAACGTAACATTTTCTTCTTCAAATTACCAATTACAAACCCAACCTTTAAGTATCTGAAATTTCGACCAAAAGTCAACTGGTGCACATGGCGTTGCGTGGGTGTCCCAGGGTCTGTAACTTCAAGGTTGCACGTTCGATCCCCAGGGATGTAACGTAACATTTTTCTTCTCCAAATTACCAAGTACAAACCCAACATATAAGTATCTGAAATTTCGACCGAAAGTCAACTGGTGCGCATGGCGTGTCGTAGGTGTCCTAGGGTCTGTAACTTCAAGGTTGCAGGTTCGATCCCCGAAGATGTAACAGAACATTTTTCTACTTCAAATTACCAAGTACAAACTCAACCTATAAGTATCTGAAATTTCGACCAAAAGTCAACTGGTGCGCATGGCGTGGCGTGGGTGTCCCAGGGTCTGTAACTTCAAGGTTGCAGGTTCGATCCCCGAGGATGTAACAGAACATTTTTCTTCTCCAAATTACCAAGTACAAACCCAACATATCAGTATCTAAAATTTCGACCGAAAGTCAACTGGTGCGCATGGCGTGTCGTAGGTGTCCTAGGGTCTGTAACTTCAAGGTTGCAGGTTCGATCCCCGAGGATGTAACAGAACATTTTTCTACTTCAAATTACCAAGTACAAACCCAACTTATAAGTATCTGAAATTTTGACCAAAAGTCAACTGGTGCGCATGGCGTGGCGTGGGTGTCCAACGGTCTGTAACTTCAAGGTTGCAGGTTCGATCCCCAGGTGTGTAACGTAACATTTTCTTCTTCAAATTACCAAGTACAAACCCAACCTATAAGTATCTGAAATTTCGACCAAAAGTCAACTAATGCGCATGGCGTGTCGTGGTTGTCCCAGGGTCTGTAACCTCAAGGTTGCACGTTCGATCCCCAGGGATGTAACGTAACATTTTTCTTCTCCAAATTACCAAGTACAAACCCAACATATAAGTATCTGAAATTTCGACCGAAATTCAACGGTGCGCATGGCGTGTCGTAGGTGTCCTTGGGTATGTAACTTCAAGGTTGCAGGTTCGATCCCCGAGGATGTAACAGAACATTTTTCTTCTTCAAATTACCAAGTACAAACCCAACCTATAAGTATCTGAAATTTCGACCAAAAGTCAACTGGTGCGCATGGCGTGTCGTGGCTGTCCCAGGGTCTGTAACCTCAAGGTTGCAGGTTCGATCCCCAGGGATGTAACGTAACATTTTCTTCTTCAAATTACCAATTACAAACCCAACCTTTAAGTATCTGAAATTTCGACCAAAAGTCAACTGGTGCACATGGCGTTGCGTGGGTGTCCCATGGTCTGTAACTTCAAGTTTGCACGTTCGATCTTCAGGGATGTAACGTAACATTTTCTTCTTCAAATTACCAAGATCAAACCCAACCTATAATTATTTGAAATTTGATCGAAAAATCAACTGGTGCGCATGGCGTGTCGTGGCTGTCCCAGGGTCTGTAACCTCAAGGTTGCAGGTTCGATCCCCAGGGATGTAACGTAACATTTTCTTCTTCAAATTACCAATTACAAACCCAACCTTTAAGTATCTGAAATTTCGACCAAAAGTCAACTGGTGCACATGGCGTTGCGTGGGTGTCCCAGGGTCTGTAACTTCAAGGTTGCACGTTCGATCTTCAGGGATGTAACGTAACATTTTCTTCTTCAAATTACCAAGATCAAACCCAACCTATAATTATTTGAAATTTGATCGAAAAATCAACTGGTGCGCATGGCGTGTCGTAGGTGTCCTAGGGTCTGTAACTTCAAGGTTGCAGGTTCGATCCCCGAGGATGTAACAGAACATTTTTCTTCTTCAAATTACCAAGTACAAACCCAACCTGTAAGTATCTGAAATTTCGACCAAAAGTCAACTGGTGCGCATGGCGTGGCGTGGGTGTCCCAGGGTCTGTAACTTCAAGGTTGCATGTTCGATCCCCGGGGATGTAACGTAACATTTTTCTTCTTCAAATTACCAAGTACAAACCCAACCTGTAAGTATCTGCAATTTCGACCAAAAGTCAACTGGTGCGCATGGCGTGGCGTGGGCACAAGGGTCTGTAACTTCAAGGTTGCAGGTTCGATCCCCAGGGGTGTAACGTAACATTTTCTTCTTCAAATTACCAAGTACAAACCCAACCTGTAAGTATCTGAAATTTCGACCAAAAGTCAACTGGTGCACATGGCGTTGCGTGGGTGTCCCAGGGTCTGTAACTTCAAGGTTGCACGTTCGATCCCCAGGGATGTATTGTAACATTTTTCTTCTCCAAATTACCAAGTACAAACCCAACAAATAAGTATCTGAAATTTCGACCAAAAGTCAACTGGTGCGCATGGCGTGTCGTAGGTGTCCTAGGGTCTGTAACTTCAAGGTTGCAGGTTCGATCCCCGAGGATGTAACAGAACATTTTTCTACTTCAAATTACCAAGTACAAACCCAACCTATAAGTATCTGAAATTTCGACCAAAAGTCAACTGGTGCGCATGGCGTGGCGTGGGTGTCCAAGGGTCTGTAACTTCAAGGTTGCAGGTTCGATCCCCAGGGGTGTAACGTAACATTTTCTTCTTCAAATTACCAAGTACAAACCCAACCTATAAGTATCTGAAATTTCGACCAAAAGTCAACTAATGCGCATGGCGTGTCGTGGGTGTCCCAGGGTCTGTAACCTCAAGGTTGCACGTTCGATCCCCAGGGATGTAACGTAACATTTTTCTTCTCCAAATTACCAAGTACAAACCCAACCTATAAGTATCTGAAATTTCGACCAAAAGTCAACTGGTGCGCATGGCGTGGCGTGGGTGTCCCAGGGTCTGTAACTTCAAGGTTGCAGGTTCGATCCCCGAAGATGTAACAGAACATTTTTCTACTTCAAATTACCAAGTACAAACTCAACCTATAAGTATCTGAAATTTCGACCAAAAGTCAACTGGTGCGCATGGCGTGGCGTGGGTGTCCCAGGGTCTGTAACTTCAAGGTTGCAGGTTCGATCCCCGAGGATGTAACAGAACATTTTTCTTCTCCAAATTACCAAGTACAAACCCAACATATCAGTATCTGAAATTTCGACCGAAAGTCAACTGGTGCGCATGGCGTGTCGTAGGTGTCCTAGGGTCTGTAACTTCAAGGTTGCAGGTTCGATCCCCGAGGATGTAACAGAACATTTTTCTACTTCAAATTACCAAGTACAAACCCAACTTATAAGTATCTGAAATTTTGACCAAAAGTCAACTGGTGCGCATGGCGTGGCGTGGGTGTCCAACGGTCTGTAACTTCAAGGTTGCAGGTTCGATCCCCAGGTGTGTAACGTAACATTTTCTTCTTCAAATTACCAAGTACAAACCCAACCTATAAGTATCTGAAATTTCGACCAAAAGTCAACTAATGCGCATGGCGTGTCGTGGTTGTCCCAGGGTCTGTAACCTCAAGGTTGCACGTTCGATCCCCAGGGATGTAACGTAACATTTTTCTTCTCCAAATTACCAAGTACAAACCCAACATATAAGTATCTGAAATTTCGACCGAAATTCAACGGTGCGCATGGCGTGTCGTAGGTGTCCTTGGGTATGTAACTTCAAGGTTGCAGGTTCGATCCCCGAGGATGTAACAGAACATTTTTCTTCTTCAAATTACCAAGTACAAACCCAACCTATAAGTATCTGAAATTTCGACCAAAAGTCAACTGGTGCGCATGGCGTGTCGTGGCTGTCCCAGGGTCTGTAACCTCAAGGTTGCAGGTTCGATCCCCAGGGATGTAACGTAACATTTTCTTCTTCAAATTACCAATTACAAACCCAACCTTTAAGTATCTGAAATTTCGACCAAAAGTCAACTGGTGCACATGGCGTTGCGTGGGTGTCCCATGGTCTGTAACTTCAAGTTTGCACGTTCGATCTTCAGGGATGTAACGTAACATTTTCTTCTTCAAATTACCAAGATCAAACCCAACCTATAATTATTTGAAATTTGATCGAAAAATCAACTGGTGCGCATGGCGTGTCGTGGCTGTCCCAGGGTCTGTAACCTCAAGGTTGCAGGTTCGATCCCCAGGGATGTAACGTAACATTTTCTTCTTCAAATTACCAATTACAAACCCAACCTTTAAGTATCTGAAATTTCGACCAAAAGTCAACTGGTGCACATGGCGTTGCGTGGGTGTCCCATGGTCTGTAACTTCAAGTTTGCACGTTCGATCTTCAGGGATGTAACGTAACATTTTCTTCTTCAAATTACCAAGATCAAACCCAACCTATAATTATTTGAAATTTGATCGAAAAATCAACTGGTGCGCATGGCGTGTCGTGGCTGTCCCAGGGTCTGTAACCTCAAGGTTGCAGGTTCGATCCCCAGGGATGTAACGTAACATTTTCTTCTTCAAATTACCAATTACAAACCCAACCTTTAAGTATCTGAAATTTCGACCAAAAGTCAACCGGTGCACATGGCGTTGCGTGGGTGTCCCAGGGTCTGTAACTTCAAGGTTGCACGTTCGATCTTCAGGGATGTAACGTAACATTTTCTTCTTCAAATTACCAAGATCAAACCCAACCTATAATTATTTGAAATTTGATCGAAAAATCAACTGGTGCGCATGGCGTGTCGTAGGTGTCCTAGGGTCTGTAACTTCAAGGTTGCAGGTTCGATCCCCGAGGATGTAACAGAACATTTTTCTTCTTCAAATTACCAAGTACAAACCCAACCTGTAAGTATCTGAAATTTCGACCAAAAGTCAACTGGTGCGCATGGCGTGGCGTGGGTGTCCCAGGGTCTGTAACTTCAAGGTTGCATGTTCGATCCCCGGGGATGTAACGTAACATTTTTCTTCTTCAAATTACCAAGTACAAACCCAACCTGTAAGTATCTGCAATTTCGACCAAAAGTCAACTGGTGCGCATGGCGTGGCGTGGGCACAAGGGTCTGTAACTTCAAGGTTGCAGGTTCGATCCCCAGGGGTGTAACGTAACATTTTCTTCTTCAAATTACCAAGTACAAACCCAACCTGTAAGTATCTGAAATTTCGACCAAAAGTCAACTGGTGCACATGGCGTTGCGTGGGTGTCCCAGGGTCTGTAACTTCAAGGTTGCACGTTCGATCCCCAGGGATGTATTGTAACATTTTTCTTCTCCAAATTACCAAGTACAAACCCAACAAATAAGTATCTGAAATTTCGACCAAAAGTCAACTGGTGCGCATGGCGTGTCGTAGGTGTCCTAGGGTCTGTAACTTCAAGGTTGCAGGTTCGATCCCCGAGGATGTAACAGAACATTTTTCTACTTCAAATTACCAAGTACAAACCCAACCTATAAGTATCTGAAATTTCGACCAAAAGTCAACTGGTGCGCATGGCGTGGCGTGGGTGTCCAAGGGTCTGTAACTTCAAGGTTGCAGGTTCGATCCCCAGGGGTGTAACGTAACATTTTCTTCTTCAAATTACCAAGTACAAACCCAACCTATAAGTATCTGAAATTTCGACCAAAAGTCAACTAATGCGCATGGCGTGTCGTGGGTGTCCCAGGGTCTGTAACCTCAAGGTTGCACGTTCGATCCCCAGGGATGTAACGTAACATTTTTCTTCTCCAAATTACCAAGTACAAACCCAACCTATAAGTATCTGAAATTTCGACCAAAAGTCAACTGGTGCGCATGGCGTGGCGTGGGTGTCCCAGGGTCTGTAACTTCAAGGTTGCATGTTCGATCCCCAGGGATGTAACGTAACATTTTTCTCCTTCAAATTACCACGTACAAACCCAACATATAAGTATCTGAAATTTCGACCAAAAGTCAACTGGTGCGCATGGCGTGTCGTAGGTGTCCTAGGGTCTGTAACTTTAAGGTTGCAGGTTCGATCCCCGGGGATGTAACGTAACATTTTCTTCTTCAAATTACCATGTACAAACCCAACATATAAGTATCTGCAATTTCGACCAAAAGTCAACTGGTGCGCGTGGCGTGTCGTAGGTGTCCTAGGGTCTGTAACTTCAAGGTTGCAGGTTCGATCCCCGAGGATGTAACAGAACATTTTTCTTCTTCAAATTACAAGTACAAACCCAACCTGTAAATATCTGAAATTTCGACCAAAAGTCAACTGGTGCTCATGGCGTGTCGTGGGTGTCCCAGGGTCTGTAACCTCAAGGTTGCAGGTTCGAACCCCAGGGATGTAACGTAACATTTTCTTCTTCAAATTACCAATTACAAACCCAACCTGTAAGTATCTGAAATTTCGACCAAAGGTCAACTGGTGCACATGGCGTTGCGTGGGTGTCCCAGGGTCTGTAACTTCAAGGTTGCAGGTTCGATCCCCAGGGAAGTCGAGTCTTGAATTTCATGTTTTTAAAATTCTATTAAGGTAACCGAGGGTTTAAATAGATTGTTTTTTTAGGGGGTGGGTGGGGGGGAATCGTGAGGCTAGAGGTTCAGTGGCTCGACTGGGAACCTCAAGGCCGAGGGTTCGATCCCGGGTGGATGCAGGTCCTCCCAGAAACCCAGGCCTCCCCAGATCAACCGGCCTCCCCAGATCACCCCTCTCCAGAATCCCCGGCCTCTCCAGATCACCAACCCGCGGCGGTTCGGAGACCTGTGGCGCCCCCTCTACCCCACTAGATAAAATAAAATAAAATGGAATTTTACCCTTTTTAAGACAGGTTAGATGTCGAAACAAAAGTTAAAAGGCGTTATTTAATTAATTTGAAACTCGAACAAGGACCCCGACATCGCCAGGACTCGAACTCGGGTCACCAAGTTAGAAGTTAGAGAGTGTATCCGCTACACCAACACATCCTTCTTACTTAAAAAACTTGGAACTAATATATAAAGCATCGTATTGAAAGTTAAAAAAAAATACAAAATTGCTATCTACAGTATGTCAACACTTCCAACAACAAGTGGGAATGAAGTTTCAAATACAAAATTTACCATCGTGATTTCTAAAGTGAAATTTACATGTTTTCTAAAGTCCCCATTTTGTGGGTACCTCAAAAAAATGAACGAATTTAGCCAAACACGAGCAGAATGTGTTTTAAAATGTTATGGCAATGAATATCCTCTCAGTGGGATGGAATTACAAGGAACTTAAGCAATCGTTTGGATCTGAATGTTCGAAATACTAAAAGAGACATTGTAAATGAAAACATATACGAGTTATTATTGTACTTGAAACCAACGAATGACACAGGAAACATGTTAATTTAATGTACAGAGGAATATTATTATTTCAATCTCACCATCCACTGACCATCTATGAAATGTCATCAAAACCAGAATAGAGCATAGTTAAATCATTCAAACACAGCATGAATTACTGCACCAATACCTTGTCTTCATATCTGTGAATGACTTTAAAGATTTTGTCAACCTGTTAACCCTAAACCCTTGTTGAAGAACGCAAATGAAACCTCTTGAATCAGTATGAAATGGTTAAGGTCAAATTTATTTTTAACGCATCTAACACAGATCAAAATAAATCAAATGTCCTTCCCAGTCTCCCTCAAAGTATTCCCACGGTTTTTGATTGAACAGAACTGCAACATTTTATAGAGCCTTATGGCTACACACAGCTCTTCAACTGGGATTGAGGCTGTCGTCAACTGGGATGGAGGTTGTCTTCAACTGAGCTTGAGGCTGTCATCAACTGGGATGGAGGTTGTAGACGCCCTCAAGTTGGGCCATCGTTGGCCGTCGTGGGCACTGGCAGACACAAGTTGTAGAAGGAAGATGCCATGAAGGACCCCAAGGGCTTCCACAGCAGATGAGATGAGCTACGGAGAGTCTCAAAGGTTGGCTCGCCGTAGAAATGCGGATCCTGACAAAATAATGAACGGCGGGTTTGCATCAGCATAGGGCCCACACCGGACATGATTGTCATGGGGTATCTAGCGAGCAGTGCTTGAAGGAGAATTCCATCTCTGAAGATCGCCTATGCCAGACATGTGCTCTTAAGAGAAGGGAATTGTAATTGTATTGTAGTATCTGTTTGAACCGCCTCCCCCTGCCAAAACACAAATGCTGATGTGGTGTCTGGAAGGTGCAGGCATGTGTTTGAAGACGCCTATTTGATTTGTCTGAACCGATGGGTTCAGTTCTAAAAGGTTATCAATCATTACTCTGGTCTGAATGAAAGTTAAGGCAGGAGATAAAGAATCCAAAGCTTCAACTTTTGGAAAAAAGGGCCCTAGTTGCACTAAAGAAAGGTCAATCAGTCAATCAATCAGTCAACCAATCAGTCAACCAATCAGTCAATCAATCAATCAATCAATCAGTCAGTCAATCAGTCAGTCAGTCAATCAGTCAGTCAGTCAGTCAGTCAGTCAGTCAGTCAGTCAGTCAGTCAGTCAGTCAGTCAGTCAGTCAGTCAGTCAGTCAGTCAGTCAGTCAGTCAGTCAGTCAGTCAGTCAGTCAGTCAGTCAGTCAGTCAATCAATCAAGATTATAATATTGCTTAATAATGTATGGATGGGTGGAGGTCTCCAAAAAGCAAAGCTTGTCTAGTGGAGACCCCCACTACAATAAAGAACAATTACAATTATAACTATAATTACAGTTACAATTAAATATAAGCACAACAATAACAGTTAAATGACAAAAAGATATTGGTACAGAAGTACCGTCGTTGGCGTCGTAAAACGAAAACAATGAACATTATTTGGTTTTACAAGATTATTCTACCATATGTAAATTAACTGGGTCCTAAATATGACTTAAGGCTTTGCATGGTGGGTTGGTTAATCAATACAGGAAAGTTTGCGGTGACACCATGTATAAAGAACCTGAGTGGTAACTCAACATTTCGACCAGTATGCTCTGGCCGTCATCAGGAGAATCTTTTCAGAACCACACCTCTTCCTTTAAGAGACTTTATACATGGTGTCACTGCAAACTTTCCTATAATATTATTAACTGGGTCCTGCTTAGATCGATATTGCCAGGCCCTCAAATTTTTTGGGGGGGCAAAGACAAAAATACTCCTTACCAAGACTAACAGATAGGTCTGCTGCTGTCCGATGTAGATACCAAGAATTCCTTTGGAAGATGCATCGCTATCCCCACCTGGAGGCGGATGAATGAACAACAATTGATACTCATCACACCTGCTGTCTCTCCACTGGCCTTCGTGGAAGGGGGGGAGAGATCGGATTGAGAGGGTGGTGAACAAAACTGAATACAGAAAGGAAAATCAGACCTAATCGGGACTTGAACCCGAGAGCCGTGGCTTAAAATACTGGCACCCTCAGCCAGAGGTCATGTGTTCGAGTCCCAGTCCCGCCCGATTCCTCTGCTACCTTCATAAATCGTTTACGATGTCCAATAATCAGTGTCTCTTTTCTTCTTGTCATCAGCTGGTTTGCGAGAAAAAGGGTTCCCTTTTTTGCCAGCATCAAGATTCAGGACGAGAAAAATTGAGAGTTAAAGGCTCCTCATCATTATCTCCACGCCCAAGTGCTTTCCTCAGGGTTGAAAGCACCGATGATAGTTGGAATCCAACAGTCTCTTGATGACGGGAGAGTACACACTGCCCGAAAGGTTGATTTACCGGCTCTCCTCAGAGCCACACTCCTTCTCGAAAGAGATGTGCTACATGGTGCCATCGCAAACCTTTGGTACTTCCACCATGCAAACCTTCAAGTCTCATCCGGCTCCTCATCATGACAACTGACCCACCAAACAAGAGCATCCAAGGCCAATCAACAATGAAGAATAAATGGACGTTGGACTCTTATCAAGTAGCGCCCTTCTAATGGAGAACTCAGATGGGGGATTAAATGTCTGCCGAAGGAGTCCACATTGGACTTTGTGGGGGGAAAAAAAACCAATGTTTCATTTTTTTTTTTTTTACCACAGAGAGTCTGTCGTTGAGAATGTTTTAGGATAGCAGATGGTGGAGAGATTGTGAAGACACCATGTACGTTATCTCTTTCGAGATGGAGTATGGCTCTGAAAAAGTGCCGGTAACTCAATGTTTCGGGCGGTGTGTGCACTCTGCCTGTCGTCGGGACTGTCAGTCTTTTATCAGAAGGACGGGAAATCTTCTTACCCATCATGATTGGTGATCCCACGCTGCTGAAGTGTTGCCGTAGATCAGTCACCTTCTCTCCGAGCTCCGTTCCTTTAGTCACGTGTAGAATTCGGCACGGCACCTGGATCGAAAGGCCCCCAAAAAAGGTCTTCAATCAAGCTACAGTCGAGAGCCACCACGACAAGGTGGGATTTCTCGAAACCCGTTTCGGTGTCGCGGCTACGTCACATGAGGCAATAAGGATCAACAGATTCCAGGTAATTTTAAGAAAAAAAGTAGAAAAAAAAACCCCCACTAATCAACTCTAATGTTTAGTGATAGAAAACTATCGCAAATTGCTTGCAGACTCGAATCACCAAAAAAAACCCACAAACCTCCGTCTACAATCTTAACTTCAGGCTCTCTAAATAGCTGACATCTGTGTAATTTTGGTCATTTCATTCAGTAAACAGATTGAAGTTAAAACAAAAACTGTTGACAACTGCTCACTGACTAAAATGACCTGCAATACATGAATCTCAAAAGTTAAAGGGGGTGACATTTCGATCCTCGCAGGACCTTTACCAAAGGCAAAGAGATTGCACATCTTTCTTTCTATTGTTCATGTTTGCTTTTTTCGGTGGTATTGTTTTAAAGGGGATGAGGCCCTTCATTGCAGACTTTCCTCTGATTAGTGACAAATAGGCTCTGGCGTGATTTTTGTAACAGGAGAAATCAAATACAACTCACTCTTAGTCAAACTAGAGGGCCTGACGTTTGGATCCTAGCAGGATCTTTCTCTTTGCCTTTGAGAAAGGTCCTGCTAGGATTGAAATGTACGTCAGGCCCTCTAACTTTTGAGATTGATGTATTGCAGGTCATTTAAGTCAGTGAGCAGTTTGCAATGTTCAGTTTTTTTAATTAACTTTGTCAAAGTAGAGTAAAATGCAAAAAAGGTTACAAACTGCTTACTGACTCAAATTACCAAAATGCAAATATCAAAAATTCGGAGGGCCTGAGTTTTTTTTTATCCTAGCAGGACCTATCTCAAAGGCAAGGTCCTGCTAGGATAGAAACGTCAGGCCCTACAAAATCCTTTTTTATCTTTGTCAAACTGGAAGATGATTGGTTGAATAGCGGAGGTACTCAAACTCTGGAAGAAGTCGAGGCAGAGGCAGGCCTCAAAGCAGCCAATCCACTCCCTGGAGCCAATCAGAGAGGCCTCCTTGTCGCCCATGGCAACCAAGGCGCGCTGGACGTCCCCTAGACTTGGCTCAGTCTGCCGGACATTTTGTCCGAGGGAATGGTTGTTAAGCCTCACCCAGGAACAGAGGGTTTGTAGGGTGCGATATCCACAACCCCATCCCTTGGGGGAGAGGGGGGAGGACAAACAATTTTTGATAAGCCGCTAAAAAATAATCATTTTAATGAATATTCAATTGATCAAAATAGTGGGAAAATATCACTCAACCAGGAGTTGAAACTGAGACCTCTGGTTTACAAACTTTAAACCACTGGGTCTAAGATTCAAATCTCAGGTCAAATATTCACTCCTACTGTCACTAATAACTTCCAAGTAAGTTTCCCTTTCCTCTATTTGTTTGAAAGTCGAAAAGAAAATGGCTAAATCAACTACAAAATGCATGAATGGAATACACACATGAATAAATGGGTACTCTGTAGAAAGATGCTTATTTTCACTTCACAAAAAAATTGCTAAGTTACAGCAGTTACAAGACCACACTGAGAAATGACAATACTTCAGAAATAGATGAGACAATAGTCCTAATTTATGTGTAAAATTGCCTTAAAGCCCCTACACAACATTGGTAAGATCGAAAAACAGAAATGTTCACAGATTTACATGAAACTTATACAGTTTGAAGATGGGTATAGTAGAAACCTCGCACTTAAATATTGTTTCTGCCTAAAATGGTGTACATGTATTTTGGGAGAAAAGAGTAAAAGAAATCGTTTACGTCTCACCGAGATCTAAAGTATTTCTTGGAACAGTACGGCGTTGAATACTTCATTTTTGCAAACCGAATGAAGTGGTTTTCACTATTTTCTCGAGACTCGGTCTGCCGATTGAGCTGAAATTTTCACAGGTGTGCTATTTCATGCATTATGTTGGATCAGACAATGTACGAATGCTATTCTTTGACCTCCACAAATGTTGTGTAGGGGCTTTAAAGGGCGGTCTTGTTTTGTCATCTAGACCTTACTCTGTCATCCACTCCATCACAGCCATAGTGGTAGTACAGGTAGTCACCGGTCACCGTGGCAACCTCCCCCTCCCCATCCTCCCCATGGGGGAGTGGAAGGTCCTCATGAATATTCAGTAGCCTTGCCATACTGTCGAGGCCAACCAGGCTTTGACGATAGTTGACAGGTACATGTACTGTACCTTCGTGAAAAAAGTTGGATTGAAAGTTTGAATTTGAGACTAAAAGAAGTAAAAATTACCTGACATTCACTTACCCTAACCAAGTCACTTTTGACCCGCTCTGCAAAAAGGTGCATGAAGTTTGCACACGGCTAAACATATGTAATGGCGTGTTCAATGTGTAATGGGGGGAAATTGAAGATAATATTGGTAATACCAAATATTTAAGACAGGGTGTTCAAAAAACGTCACTGTGATCTGGTGAAATGAGTTATCTTTCCGCCCAATGAATGACTCACTGCACAGAGATTATAAGAAAAGATGACGACAAGCCGACACGAAAATGATTGAATTTTCATTTTTTTTTTAATCTAATCTAAGGTCCACCCGGTATGCTTGTACAAATTAATTCTACAATTTAAGGTACCGGGTATCATCTAATTAATGCAATAATATTAAAATAATAAGGCCGCAAAAACAGTTCTGCGTCCGATTACATGGCATTTCAAAATAGGGCAATCCGAGTAACTTGGACCATGGAGGTAGTGCTTGGACCTGACAAGTCACCCTTTTTTATCGAAATTTTAAATTTCGATAAAAAAGGGTTACTAGTCGGGTCCAAGTTACTCGGGTAGGTTAGGTAGGTAGGGATTTTTTTTCCATGGAGGCAAATTACACATTTAATTTTTATCATCATTATTTCCCGATAAACAAATTTGGGTCGCATCTTCAGTTTTCGACATACTGGAGCAAAAAACACACACCAACGACCGTACCACAGGGTCCATACTAACTTACCTTTATTACTACTACTACTAGTACTGTAGTAGTACTAGCGGGACATTGTTAAGACATTACACCTGCCTTCCGAGATCCAACCATCCATGTGCTCCATCGAAAAGAAACAACAATAATTATTTATATACAATACCGCCCTCAAGAGACGGAAAGTGGCCAGCCAGATCAAGTCGAAATAATATACCGCACTCAATGACCACCAAGCTGTCAAAATTGTGACCCGGCACAGCGACATGAGGAATATCCCACCAAAACACTTTTCGAGTAAACAACGCCTGAAGTCAAAGTATCTTCTCAATTCGAAAAACAAAAAAAATATTATGTCCAAAGGATTTTTCCGAAATCCGTCTCTAAATGTTGAAAAAACGAGGATTTCGGGGGAGTGTTTGTGTACTGTTTTCATGAAAATGTAAAGTTCCTGCCTTTTTGAATGGCCGCTTTTGACGAGTTATACTGGTGCTGCTATAATTATTGTGTCTGGTACCAAATGGACGAGCGAAGTCCCCTTGTACTATTTATGACAGAGTTCACACGGAAATAATTTGGATATCATTTGAAAGCTAATGGTATACTCTTTCCTATCATTGTGCCGGGTCACAATTATTATTTGACTCTAGGCTGGTTCCCGTCGCCTACCTGGTTTTCAGACGTCTCACGATTTCAGAGGACATGAGACGTCTGGAGACAGGTAGAGGAGGGGAACCAGCCATAAAGTTATAACTCTATGGAACCAGCCTAGTTTGACTCATGACCCCCCTCCCCTAAACAAAAATTAATTCATTTACCTTTAACCAATTAACATTAACCGTTTATAACTATTTACGACCTATCTATACATGTACATGTAGTTTAGTTATTTGAGAGGATACTCCAGGCCCCGCCTAGTCTGTACTTATTTTGCTATTGCACAATATAATTTTCTATTTGCAAAATATTATTAAAATCCTTTTCCAGAAATAAAGCAAAGTTAATGATCAACTCATGAAGATCAAGAATATTTGTTTTTGTATTTTCGGAAAGTTAATGTATTGGAGGATATTATGTCCAAAGGGTTGTTCCGAAATCCGTCTCTAAATGTTGAAAAAAAACGAGGATTTCGGGGGAGTGTTTGTGTACTGTTTTCATGAAAATGTAAAGTTCCTGCCTTTTTGAATGGCCGCTTTTGGGGAGTTAGACTGGTGCTGCTATATTGTGTCTGGTACCAAATGAATGAGCGAAGTCCCCTTGTACTATTTACAACGAAGTTCACACGGAAATAATTTTGATACCATTTGAAAGCTAATGGTATACTCTTTCACATCATTAGAAAATCTGAAAATCTCAAAAGTGGGGGTTATTCCTCATTATTCTGTGTCGGGTCACATATAAGTACGGTAACGGTCTCATCTGAGAATGGGACCCAGATCAGACCGTTACACCTGGTTATCAACTCCTGACGTCACCAAGGACAGCCTCCATGGGGGCGTGGCTGCTCCCCCTTCCAAACATAAATTAATGATTTTGTTTTACCCTTTTTCCAAAAGTATACAAAAATGCATGAATGTATATACTGACACCACCGTAGGCCTAATAATTATTTTAAAAGAAAAAATCCAAACTGCATTGCAGTTGATATTTCAGGATTTTCACCTTAATCCTTAGGTGTTTTACTAGTTCTAAAACTGTTTTCTTTTCTGTTGTGAAAGCAGCTTCACTGGTAGCCTTGTCCAAGGCGATCTCTCCTGTACGGCTTCGGGCAGAGATCCGGTGTCATGCCAAATAGTGTCCACTCATTAGCATACTGATCGCTGATTGGTCCAATACGTATGACATTCAACCACCGTGGTTGGGGTATGGTTGCGCACTACACACGCATTGTGTATGGTTGCTGGCCTAACACACGCAACGTTGGGCACTTTGGTACCGTTGGACCCTAACTGTAACCGTAACGCTAACCCTAACCCAAACAACCCTAATCCTAACCCTAATCCTAATCCCAATCCTAATTCTAATCCAAACCCTAACCCTAACGACCCTAATCCTAGTCCTAACGCTAACCAATCAGCGATCAGTATGCTAATGAGCGGACAGTATTTGGCAGGGACACTTTTTGGCAGGACACCGGGCCAAACTAAACGCACGGAAACCACGGCACAACGGCACTACCACTCGGACGGGTCCAAGCTGTACAAGGCCCGCAGACCACGACTCAGCCAAGGCTACTTCTCTGCTTGAATAAAATAATGTGACCCGGCACAGCATAATGAGGAATAACCCCCACTTTTGAGTTTTTGAGAATTTCTAATTGTGTAAAAGAGTATACCATTAGCTTTCAAATGATATCAAAATATAATATCCTCTAATACTTAAAATTTCCGAAAATACCAAAAAAAAAATTGATTTGTAATCGAATTGTGAAGATACTTTAACTTCAGGCGTTGTTTACTCAAGAAGTGTTTTGGTGAAATATTCCTCATGTCGTTGTGCCGGGTCACAAATAGGTTTGCGGTGACAGCATGTACATTCTCCTTTGTGAGTAAGTGTGGTTCTGAAAAGAACCGGAGGAACTCGACGTTTCGAACAGTGTACTCTGTTCGTCTTCAGTCTCCATGCAAACCTTCGAATCTCACTTCTCTGGTTGTTATAAAGTTCCCTTCGAGTTGATAGCGCGTGGATATTCAAAAGCGTCCCCGTCACTGTAAAATGGTCTGCATCGTGTCCATGAAGGAATAGCCGAACAATTCGTAGTCTCTCTGGTAGAGCTGGGACAATCCACGCAGAACTTCCAGCGGCACTTTGGCGAGCTCTGTCCGCAACGACCGCGCTGCCGCGGACGGCTGGTACCGGGGGAAAGTCACCGAGTCCCCCAGGGAGAGCCAGCGCAGCAGGTAGGGTCCCTCCAGGGCCAGAGCCTCGAAGCGACCGATGAACTGGTAGTCCATCTGGCAGGGGCCCACGATCTCGCTCTGGGGCAGGAAGCGATCGGAGAAGGTGTCCAGCTCGTGGTGGGGGCCAAGCGACGTCACGCAGCGCGCAAACTCGGCGAAGGTGGCGTTGCCCGGCGTGCTGCACGGGTCTTCCCCGCTGTCCACGCTGTCCCCGATCATCGCGCCGCGTCTCCTCCTCAGGGACCAGGCGCGGCCGAGGTAGTCGCGCCACCGGTCGCGCCGGTCCCCCGCCCCGCCGTCCCTGAACGCGTGCAGCCAGGCGGATACCAGGCGGGTGACCGGTTCCCGGACGAAGACCACTCTCCGGTAGGACTCGAGTCTGGCGTCCCGCTCCTCCGCCGAGTACCCGTCCAGCCTCGTGTAGCTGCGGGAACCGTTCTCGGCGAGGCGGCTCGTCACCAGCTCGGACAGGAGTTGCTTGAAGGCCGCCGAGGCGACCTTGGGGACGGAGCCGAAGAGGAGCCGGTGAGAGTCCAGAACGAGGACGTGACCCATGAAGGGCGCCGCCGGGTAGCCCTCGGCACGACGGCGGGGGACCCGGAGGCGCGAGCAGGCCGAGGCTAAGGCCCGCCGCCGCCTGGCTAGCTCGCGGGCCAGCACCGCGTCCGTCCCGTCCGAGGTGTCCTCAGCGGGCGACGAGTTGGACCCGTGCCCAAGCGGGTAGGGTTCGCTCACCGCAGCCGAAGCGGGCACCAGCTTGCCTTCAGAAGAGGACGCCCTTTGCCTGGTACCCGGCTTTTCTCCCTGCGCCTCTGCTGAGGTAGACACTGAACGATGAAACAATGGTGGCATTGTCAGAAACAGATCGCTCAAAGGAAAATCATTATCACACCAACTTCAAATAATTATTTCTTTTATTTGGGCAAGATTAGCGATGATCATGTAGTTACGGATACATTTCTCACAGAAACTGTAGGCCTTTTATTAATAGAAATAAATGGATGATAAAGTACCGATACGAATTCCTTTTAAAAATCTCTTCTTGCTGGCAAAATATTAATTGTTGAGGTAATGACCAAAAAAGTACTTAAAATAATGGGATAATTCTCCGGCAGGAATTCTCACCGAATCTGGTCGTTGTGTGCAACCTCACGACGAACCAGCCAATGTTTAGAATCAATGCACCAAACGTGACCAGGAAAATGCCCAGAGGTACGAAGCGATAGATGAGCTTGCCAACACGCATGACTGGACCGAGATATTTCTGTGGAATAGATGGAAAGAATGTATTGGATGGATGGATGTATATAGGGATGAATGGATTGGAGGGATGGATGTTAGATGAATGGATTGGAGAGATGGGTGGACGCATGCATGCATACATGCAAGCATTGTAATTGAGATGAATAAGATAACAAGCGAGTCTGTCTATCTCTTCTGGGGATGGCTTCCACAAAGCCTATACGATGCATCGTAACTCAACTTACGATGTATAACACATTACGCTGTATGGTTTATGTGCATCGCTCATTGTCTTGCGATTGATCGTAAGTTACGATGGCTTTGGCGAAATCGACTATAAGTAGTCGATCTCACCAAACTCATCGTATACTTACGATCAATCGCACTAACAATGGAGGACGCAAAAGAAACCATACGGCCTATCATAATTTCCTTTTTCAGAGTCAATGAATACTCAGTTTCCTTTCAGAATCATAACTCTTTCCTAAAAAAACAAACCAGGACCCTATAATTCCCTCCGTGGGCCTACTGCGGTGAAGTGAATCATGAAAATTGGCCGGTCCACCAGAACTTTAAAACCCCGTTAAATACTCACCTACAAACACCGGTTCTATCTGTCTGCTCTTCCCGTTGTTTCAATATTTATCCCGGTGGCGACCAGGCCCACTAATTGGCACTTCCCGGGGTCGTCTAAGTACGGCCCATGTCCCGAGGGCAGAGAGGGAGCTAGTGATTTAAAAGCGACGACAGTGAAACAGACAGTTAGCATAGATTTGAGACTGATAACCGAGACACGTATAATTGTATAGGTTCGCGATGTCGCCTGCAACTGTATAAAATTATCTCGCTCGTCAGCGGAGTTTGTTTGCAGTACGCACGACAGATATAGATACAGAGATGTGCACCGTCTGAGTTGTGCCAGCGAAGAAAACGACAACGACCAACATGGCCACTGTGTATCGGGTCTCGTTGGAGAAAAAAAAACACACCCCCAAAGAACAAAGGCAAGTTTCACAGCCAAGAACAATGACGACGGTAACCGATTGTCGCTGCCTTTTGTTATGCTAAGCGTGTCAAACAGCTTGCACGTAAATCCAGCGTGGAGTGAATCAGGCTGATCGATCGGTGACTCGTGACGAGTTGTTGGTCATTCTAATGTTTGCAAATAAATTGTTATATGAATGAATAAATCACCAAATAAAGAATGTCCTTACCTTTATGATAATTGGATTAATGGGTTTGCGGTGACCCCATGCATGTAAATTCTCTGAAGACGAGTACACTGTTCGAAACGTCGAGTTCCTCCGGTTCTTTTCAGAACCACACATACTCACAAAAGACAATTTACATGGCATCACCGCTAACCTATTAATCCTGCTATTCTCACCGTGCAAACCTTCAAATCTCATTTACCTTTATGTAATTTTTTTTCTTCATGAAACACAACCGCATTCTACTGGGCAAAAACCTCGGATTATCATCTTTATCTCATTTTGTCTAGGCTAGTTTCCTTTCGATTCAATCCTCTTCGCTTCGATTAAATAATTTGAGAACGAGGATGGGTTCTTCGTGCAAATCAAGCGCAAGGACATTTCCCCGACATCACAAGAACATCCGTGAAACATCCGAGGGAATGTATACTGGCCAGATTCTTACATCCAAAGAAGAAACAATTTGAAGAAACCCGGTAAAAAAAAAAGCTGGCGAAAAGATTCACTTCACAAAATCCAAGAAATAAAATTGTTATCTAAGTGAGTATAGTTTGTTTCGGGCAGTCATCAATATCTACCGATTACACATGACATGCAAGCTTGCCAATCTGCAGTGGCTTGCAGAATGCGCAAATGTGACCCGGCACAGCATAATGAGGAATATCCCACCAAAACACTTTTCTAGTAAATAACGCCTGAAGTCAAAGTATCTTCTCAATTCGAAAAACAAAAATATTTTTTTATTTGCATTTTCGGAAAGTTAATGTATTGGAGGATATTATGTCCAAAGGATTTTTCCGAAATCCGTCTCTAAATGTTGAAAAAAAAGATGATTTCGGGGGAGTGTTCGTGTACTGTTTTCATGAAAATGTAAAGTTCCTGCCTTTTTGAATGGCCGCTTTTGAGGAGTTAGACTGGTGCTGCTATATTGTGTCTGGTACCAAATGGACGAGCGAAGTCCCCTTGTACTATTTACAACAAAGTTCACACGGAAATAATTTTGATATCATTTGAAAGCTAATGGTATACTCTTTCACATCATTAGAAAATCTCAAAATCTCAAAAGTGGGGGTTATTCCTCATTATTCTGTGCCGGGTCACAAATAGATTCTTAAACAAGTAGAGAAACGACTCCTCCGTTTTGGAATGATGACTGTTTCCGGGGGGAGGGGGGGGGGTCCTAACGGCTCGATCGACCGCCGGCGGCCTTGCGCGTTACCTGGACATGCATTTTATTCCCAACGCAGACAAAATGCTGCATCCTATCGATAAAATAATTGCTTGCACGTCAGACGAGGAGCTTGTGAGCCAAGCAAACAAGTTAATTAAAACGGAACTGCGTGTTTTTTCTTCTTCTCTGAACAATGGAGACGGACGGGCCGGGTAAGGCCAATGCAGTTATAAAGCGCTCAATTACTTCGAAGGCTGAGAGGGAGGTCGGTCACACGGCTTGTTCCTTAATTAGCAAATTACCAATGAACACGACGAGGCGAATGACAGACAATAATGCCAATAACTCCACCAAGGACACGTCCGACTGGGCACCAGTCGAAAAGCAAACATGCAGACCCGGATGCGTAATTTTTGGTGTGTTTTTTTTTTCGTAGGAGGGTTAGGGGCAGTTATCGTGAATTATCATATAAATGGGCGTGTCGAATGGTTTTTAAAGAAAATTACGACAGAAGAAGATTACGACACGCCCATTTTATGATAACAAATAATTGCACCTAACCCTCCGACGAAAAAATAAAATACGCGCCCGGATGGTCTGAAGGACATTGCGCGCGAAGGTGCTTTCAAAGGGGCGCCCTCTCTGATCAGATATTCGTCCTTAGTTACGGCCGCCAGGCACGCAGTCCCTTTTCCGACATCACACGGTTAGTGAAAGAGCGCTTGTAATGATCTCCGTTCAGCCACACGGTAAGTGCAAGACATGTTCCCACACTTTTCCTCGATAGACCCGGCTGTTTCTCTCTGATAATTGCAGCCCCCGTTGACATTACTATACTGCGCGTGTCTGGATGGACCAGGGGTGGATTTCACAAAGCCTTACGATGCATCGTAACTCAACTTACGATGGATAAACTATCGTAAGTTGTGATACGCCCTATGGTTTATGTGCATCGCTCATTGACTTGCGATTGATCGTAAGTTACGATGGGTTTGATGAAATCGACTGCTGGATCTGAACCTCGAGCCTCTGGTTTAGTGCGCAAGTGCTCCACCACCTGGGCCCGTTTTCATAGAGCTGCATAAGCGTAAAGGCTGTGCCGAATAATCGAATATTGGAGTCAGAAGAGTCATTGGTAAACACGGAAATACATTGCACTACACGCTCAAGCAGGATACCAGTTGTGTATGGTTCGTGTAACGTTACATAAGCAATGTCCTAAAATGTCCTGATTGTCTCCAATGATCACACGAATAATCGAATAATCGAATAATCAAATATTCAAATAATCGAATATTCGGATATTCGATCGAATTGAAAGCCGAATATTCAAATAGTTAATTATTCGAATTGATTAAGCCTCACTTATGCATGAACATCTGCAAAGCATGAAAACTCCCCGTCATGTAAACAGGATTACAAACCACACTGCGATGTGATGTCAACTGTTCTTCACTTGTAGTCCACTATTCTATGCTTAGCATGAAACAAAAGAGAAGTTTGGATCGGCAAGGTGATCATATACGAATCATGACTTTTCGTGCTTTAAGCTAATGTTGGTGGTGTAGCGGATCTCTGAAATCGACCCCTTAGCTAACCAACTTTTTGTTGGGGGCCTGCCCCTGGTTTGCAAGCGCCTGTCAGAAGCAGTTCACCACGGTCTATTTCCAAACAAAATAACACACAGCCCGATTTGAGGCAGAAGAGTCATTGGTAAATACGGAAATACATTGCACTACACGCTCAAGCAGGATACCAGTTGTGTATGGTTCTTGTAACGTTACACAAGCTATGTCCTAATGTCTCAAATGATCACACGTCGCTTACATGAGCTGTGATCCACTCCTTGCAGTGGTAACCCCCATCTATAATTTATATCGGCCCGCGGGTCACACAAGGTTGAACAAAATAACATGTAAATAATGTATCCTTACACGAATCTAATGGATGCTCGGAGTCCGTGATTTGAGAAACTGGAAGACACTAATGCGACAGATAAGCGGTCTTAGTAGCCACACGATTCGACAAGGAAAGTCTAGGACGTGTCACTCCAGTCAGATCGCCACCTGCCGTCATACTATTCCTGAATAATAATTGCTCTCTGGATATAACTTAATAACGTCATTCTAAATAGGAACCGATGATAATTTGCTGCACAACTCGAGAAATTGTAGACATTTAATATGTAATAAAAAAATAAAAAAAATTAACGACGGATCAACGAGCCCCGACGAGGGGAACCCGTCAGGAATATTTGTGCATAGTCAAGTCCTTTTTTTTGTAGTTCTTCGTCGGGCACTCAATCGCTGCAATAGACCTATTTGCGCTTGGTGTATTTTCTTATTGTCAGCTCACTATTTCATCAGCTCACGCGTCGCGGTCGAGGAGATACACGGTCGCTCTAGCCTGTGAGCTATAGTTTGGCCAACAATTTTGTGGTGTTGTCGGGAGCTGACACTTTTGATTTTTTTATAGTTAACTACATTCCCCCTTTCTGTTTTGTTATCTTATAAAAGAAAGGTCCTGCTAGGATCGAAACGTCAGATCCTCTAACCTTTTTAGATTTATGTATTGCAGGTCATTAATAGTCAGTGAGCAGTTTGCAACAGTTTTTGGTAAAAGCTCGTTTTAAAAACCTTGTGGAGTGTAGAGTACAGTGGGTATGAACAATAGAGCAGTGGTGCAACTCATTGGCACTGTAATGGGAGTACTGGGAGTCAGGATATTCACAGGGAATGTGCAGCACAGTCATGGCAGGAATTCTTGCCCACTGCAACCCACAGGGAATGTGCAGCACAGTCATGGCAGGAATTCTTGCCCACTGCAACCCACAGGGAATGTGCAGCACAGTCATGGCAGGAATTCTTGCCCACTGCAACCCACAGGGAATGTGCAGCACAGTCATGGCAGGAATTCTTGCCCACTGCAACCCACAGGGGAATGTGCAGCACAGTCATGGCAGGAATTCCTGCCCACTGCAACCCACAGGGAATGTGCAGCACATGAGTCATGGCAGGAATTCTTGCCCACAACAACGTACAGGGAATGTGCAGCACAAATAGCGTTATGACAGACGGGTGTAAGGCTAGGATAAGGCTCTAAAGAGGGGGATTTCGTTCGCAGATAATATTCGGGTAACCAAGAAGCTAATCAATGGAAGGAGTAAGAGGTTTGCGGTGACACCATGTACAATTCTCTCTTTTGTGAGTAGGCCTATGTGTGGTTCTGAAAACACACTCACAAAAGAGAGAATTGTACACGGTGTTACCGCAAACCTGCTATTCTCACCACGAAAACCTTCAAATCTCATTTAATCAAGGGAAATTGCAATCAAGGTAATTCCAATTAGGCTTGGACGGCCGGCTAAGGGGAGAGTCTCCTCTGAGAGGAAGCACCGCTCTTAATCAGCACTAATCTAATAATGGGGCGTTAGACGGTGTTGTTAATGGCAACCCAGATCGCTTGGCAATGTGCACTGAAGATGCGGCTGATTACAGTCTCATGTGACCCCCACCACCCCCACCACCCCTCGCAACCCCCCCCCCAGCAAACACACATAAACAAAAAGCAAAGTGGCTACCATTTAACCAGATCAGGCAGGCAGACCAGTTATTATAATAGGCCTTTCTTAATTTCATGCCCATTTTATGCATTGAGCCCAAAACGAGGCTATGGGCGCTAGATTCCCAAGATGGCGGTACATTCAAGGGACCTCACCGTTGTTCCTAAGATAACGTTCGGTTTTGTTGAAGAAATGTGTCAAGAAAAGATCAAAAAGCATTTTTTTTTTTAAATACAACTCAAACTTGCCTAATATTTATGTTTGGTTTTTTTTTTTTTTTGATGAAAGGGTTGTTCATCGCGGTGGTGTAGACAACAACAAAGGGTGATCAAAGTCACGCGATGTGTCGTTGCTGGTGGCGACGTTTCGGTTGCTAACTGCTAACCTTCATCA